>MU225402.1:635798-687891 GCA_018584345.1 Thuja plicata | reverse complement strand
TGATCTTTTCACTCCAAGTACCTTCAAACTATTTTCAGGAGACCAAAGCTCTGATACCAATTGTTAGAATGAATTTAGAATAACTAAGAGGGGAGGGGTGAATCAGTTATCCTTAGGTCTAGATGTATCAAATAAAACTTTCTGTATTTTAAACAATTCATATCTACTCGGCAACAGTAGCATGTGTCAACAACTTAATCATGTAGTTTACTGTTTAATGTAATTAGCTTGTAGAAACATAACAGTAAAACAAACCATAAGCATTCACACAAGTTGACATAAGTATTTAACATGGAAACCCAATATGGGAAAAACCACCAGTAACATGCTTCCAAGTTTCACTCTTCTGAAGTGAGCTCTGTGAGGAGCCAACCCTGTTAAAGGTTACAATAACACACTGTGAGGTGTGACCTGGTTAAAGGATTTAATCACCCTGCCAGGAGTGACCTCGTTAGAGGACTTAGAAAATTCCACCTGAATGTCACCTTGCTTAGAGGATTTATACAAATGACTGTTAGGTCAACCTTGTTAAAGGATTTTAACTAATATAATGGTTAAAAAGTAATCAGTAGTTTTGATCTGATACATACAACTTACTTTGCGAATTCAGATCTAATTATAGCTCTGATGCTAACTTACTGAGTGGCCTGCATTGTCATTTTAATGTTCTGATCTGCTTGGAAATCTATCAAGCAATGACACATGCAACTTTTTGCTTCTATGTTCAACCTTCTCTACTAGGTCATGCCAATCAGTAAATAAACTATGCAATCCTCTTGCATACACATATGTACATCAATCTGTACATCCACACTTCAATGAATAACCCCTTGAGGTTATCATATACCTCTCTATCTAGGTCAGATAAATCTTTGCCGCTTAATCAAGATCATAGATCTTAGGTTAGGTCAGATCCAACAGATCATTCCATCATTACATTACATTTACTTCTCCAAAGTAGTCTCTAATTAAATCTTGAATCCATGCATTAATTATGGTTATCCATACATTAAATAATGTGGATCAATCTTTAATTAACTTTACATATCCCAATAAAATTAACTAAGTCGGCCAGAGATCTCAAATCTCATCATTAATCCAAATACTGCAAGTCGGCCAACATCTGTGATCTGCACGACAATCACTATTTCCACTCGGAAATTTCACTAGTGCTCAACACTGAACAAACTTTCTCATCACAAAAAACTTCACTCGGCATCAAACCAAACTTGCTCTGCACAAAACAGCCAGAAAAACTGTATTTGAAAGATAAACAACTAATTACTTTGCTAGAGTGCCAACTGATCAAGTACCCTTTTATTTGCCTTAACATAACCATTCACTTGGTCTTCTTGTTAAATCTTCTTCATCAAGCAATAGATATGGTACTCAAATAGATAACAATAGTCTCACCAGTTAAGGTTTGACATCAATGACAAAATAACAATTGCTTGCATTGTCACTTTTCAACAATATAATGACCTTTTTGATGATATATTTTTTATCTAGCTATCTGAAATTAATCTATTTTTGTAACATACTTGTTATATTTTGGAAAGTGCAGAAACTCTCTAATTCTACTACTTCATGGTTGGATTGGTTAGATATGAACATGTTCATAGTAGCACAACACAGGAGGTATTGTCTTGTATCGAACATACCTTTATGCCTCTTTATAAATATATTTATATTTCAGTTGATCATTTGAATTATTTGTTTTTTTCTATGCCCATCCTTAAATCTCATTGACTGTCTATTTACTATATATGCAGGGTTCAGGAGTACCATGTTGCTAACTTTCCTAAAGTCGCTAGAATCATAGAACTACCAGACTATGTTTCAAGAGATTATTGTAGAGGGATATGCTGACATGGATTATGTGTAGAGGGGGTTTGAGATGCACATTCACAGAGATGGCCTAGGCAACTATGACTTGATCATTTCAATAAATGAAAGATGGTTTCATATTGCATATTTGGTTGACAGAGAGCATATGTTGATGCAGAAAAGGATAATTTGATCCACCATTATGCCTTGGCCTTTACATCTCCTAAATCTATTCATGTCATGCTCCATGATAGAGACCAGGAGCAGGTGATGAGCTCAGGACCTGGTACCCAATGACTTCCTATCTGATGTATGTGGCCATTTTCCACTCAATCTCATTTTGTTGGGATATACGAAAGGATTCAGGACATGACGCAGTCATAACCCATCATTGAGATTCAGTAGGATCATGTTGCAACAGACATGCCTAGACAGATGATCATATATGTCATTTTGTATTTAGTGTATTAATGTGATTTACATCTATGTTGGTGTACAGTTGTACTTGTTTGGTCGACTATAATTAATGTGAAGTATGTTTTGAAATAAAATCTTTGTATTCCATATGTATATGCAATGGCCACCCCTTCAAACATCTTTATTATCCATTGTTTTACTATATTGTGTAGTACAAAGATTTTATAAAAGTTTTTAAAAAGCCACAATATACTTTTTTTTATCAAACTATGTATTTGCCTTGTGGACATACTTTTGGGACATGGCTATCATTCATAAACAAGGTACATTTGAAAATGTAGAAAGCACAATTTCATGAACATGATTATATTTCATATTCATGGTCTGCGTCCTCTGTATTTTAAACCCACAAATAAAACTGCCAAAAAAATAGTGTTTTGGGCATTTGTGGAATTTTCTATTTATTTTTTCTAAGTTTTTAGTGCATTTTTATATAGAGCTCATCCAGTGCCATACTTATGTTTCAGTTGTGTGTGGATTAATGGTTGTGTACCCTAGAACTGCTCCCTCATTCTCTCAATAATTTTGGTTGGTGCTAGTGCAAATAGACAATGTTTTGTACTCGCACTTGAATATGTAATGTGTTGTACAACATACATTTCAAAATGCAGAAAACACAATGATTTTCACAAAGATTTTAGCATATCATATTCATGAATTGCATCCTCTATATTATAAATCCAAAAAAGAGTCTACCAAAAAAAATAGTGTGCTTTCGGCATTTGTAGATTTTTCTGATTTTTTGTCTTTTAGTGCATTTTTATATGGAGCTTAGGCAGTGCCATACTTTTGTTTCAGTTGTCTATGAACAAATGATTGTGTACCCTGCAACCACTCCCCATTCTCCTAGTACTTCATGTTAGTGTTAGTGTAAATGGATAATATTTTGTTGTTGCACTTGAATATGTAAGATATTCTGCAAGCTTTTTATACTTTCTTTTCAAGGTATCGGTTCTAATCAATGAATTTATTTGTTTCAACTCTTGTGCTCAAATAAAATAGAGCGTTACAACAATCTGAGAAAGAGCTAGCGTGATTATTATGTCGATAGCAATGATGCCCATGGAAAGGACAATATGAGGAGTTGTATTTTTAGATGTAAAGATATCCTAAAACACACACAACTCTCCTATATTTGATGAAATTATTAGATAACTAAGAGGAGGGTGAAGCAGTTAGTTCACTATTATCCTACAATCCCAAATTATCCTAGATGTATATAACAACAATTTCAAACATTTCAATCAACTCGGTGAAATGTAAACTATGATCTCAAACTTTAGTCCTATATTGTCTATTCATCTATTGAGTAGCTGTAAATCGATCAATGCTAATTAAGTAATGTGTAAAGAAAATTAATAATCCAAAACAATCATACACACTAACACATAGATTTTTAATGTGGAAACCTTGCTAAGGGAAAAACCACTTGGGACTGGTAACCCAAAATATTTCACTCTTCTTAAGTGAGATCGGTTAAGAGCCAACCCTGTTAAAGGTTACAATGCACATTGTTAAATGTGACCTGGTTAGAGGATTTATCACTAACAGTTCTCTCTTGACCATGCATTCACTATGGGGTCAACAAGAAAAGACTCAACATTCATTAGAATGTCATAATAAAGACTTTCACGTCCTACTCGGTTAAGAGATTTATCTGTAACAATGATTAAACTAATACAGTAATGTTCTGATTCAAATACAACTCTATTTGTATATTTTCAGATCTATGCTAAGTACATAATACCTCTAATCAATTTTTTCACTTCATTTCCTCTAATTCTTCATACTCTATTATGCTCGGTATATGCTCTTTCCTCTATCACTCGGTGTTGTCTATAGAAATGCTCGGTTTTGTCTTTAACCAGTTTGATCAGTCATGCATGAATTTTGCATGTGTGTGCATCATAGCATCATGTCACTCATAATGAATCTCTTGTCTCTTATATAGACATCATAGCTCATTTAATTTCCATCCTTTAGATTTTTTCGCTTAATCTCCATCATTGATTTTTTTGATTAAACCTTCCTTGACAGTTGTGTTAAAAACACATTTCAATCTTCTTGGTCCAATCATCCTTAAATTTTCATAGTCGTTTGATCTTCATAAAAAATCTTATCAATTACCTCAGAATCATCAATTTTCTAGCTCATCATTTTAGTCAGCCTCAGTTTGATTAAATTGCTCGGTCAATATAGTGTTGTATCGGTGATCCCTAGCTCAGTTATCACTGTGCTTGGTATACACTATATTTACTTGGTGTATACATAACTCTTCAATTACCGACCACATAAACTTTGTTTATTCCAAATCTTTAACTTGTAATAGATGTTTGTTACCATAATAATAAGAAAATAAGTTGACATCAATGACAATACATTAACAGATTAATGTCTATCATCACATTTGTAACTCTAATGATCATCACTAAAATGACTTCAAACATACAATCGGTTGTAGTTCATTAATCTCTCCCTTTGGCATTGATGACAACACAATATGAAATATAAAAATGCCATAGAATACCAAACTTATGTTCTACAACTATATGCAAAATTTTGTAGCTCTCCCTAGCTCGTATATATAATATGTATTATCATTAAAAACTCACCATGCAGACTCTTCTTGCAGATTTGAATTTTCTATTCTGGAATCTTCTCTCTGTCTATAGATAGATATTTTGTTTTCTCTCCCTTTCTCTTTTCTCCCTTTAATGGATAGATATTTCATAGATCATTCTCTCCCTTTGACAACAATGTCAAAAGGAAATATACAGCTCTTCATTAGCCAAAAAATATCTCTAGTGTTCGGTTCAGTAGTGTAAGTACCTTGCAGTGTACTGATATGTCATTTTCAGTCTAGTTCAACTTGGCATCAACATGATTGATATTTTTATTATATGCAGGTTGATGCAACCTCCTATTCAGCTTAGTGATCAATAGACAAGGGATGAACCCCTAGTCTACCCCTCAAGTACTCAAATGTATCCTTTGGTAAGGTTTAGTGAATATATCAGCTAGTTGTTCTTTTGATTGTACATATTCCAGTGTCACTTTTTTTTCTTGTACGTGTTCCCTCAAGTAGTGATATTTGATAGATATGTGTTTTTTTTTTGCATGCATCACCGGATTCTTTGAAATATTTATTTCACTAGTGTTATCACAATAAATTATCACTAGGTCAGTGATCTCTTCATTCATTCCTTTCAAAAGTTGTTTTATCCATGCAATGTTTGAATAGTTTGCAGCAGCAGCAACATATTTTGCTTCTACAGTCGACTGAGATATGCATCCTTTCTTTTTACTTATCCAAGTAAATAATCTATCTCCCACAAAGAATGATCCACCAGTAGTGCCCTTTGTATCATTAATTTTCCCAGCCCAATCAACATAGTGTAAACTTTTAGTTCAAATTTTCCTTCTCTTGTGTACCATAATCCATAATATTTTGTGTTCTTCAAGTATCTAAAAATTCTCTTTACAATAGTGAAGTGTGATTTTTTAGGATTAGCAGAAAATCTTGCTACAATTCCAACTGTGTGTGCAACATCTGGTCTTGTATGTACAACATACATCAAATTTCCAATCATAAATCTGTACAAATTCTGGTTTACCTCAGTTTTCTTATCTTCCTTTATTAGTTTGCATCCAAACACCATAGGTGTTCTGACTAGTTTGATTCTTCCATTTTGAATGTCTTCAGTACTTCCTTAATGTATTTGGATTGAGTAATGTAGATGCCTTCAACCTGTTGTAAAATTTGCAATCCAAGAAAAAATTTGATCTCTCCAAACATTGACATTTCAAATTCTTTCCTCATTTCATCAGCAAATGATTTGCATAAGTTATCATTACCTCCAAATATAATATCATCAACAAAAATTTCAGCAATAAGGGTCTTATCATAATTTCCACCTTTTAAATACAAATTGTTGTTATCACTTGTTCTAATAAATCCAATACTAATAAGATGGGAATTTAGTCTTTCATACCATGCTCTTGGTGCTTGTTTCAGTCCATATAAAGCTTTGTGTAACTTACATACCATGCTTTCCTGAGTAGGATCAAGAAAACCTTCAAGTTGTTCAATGTATACCTCTTCTTCCAGTATCCCATTCACAAATGCAAATTTAACATCCATCTGATATACTTTGAATCCTTTGTATGCAGCATATGAAAGTAATATTCTAACTCCTTCAAGTCTAGCAATGGGTGCAAAAGTTTCTCCATAGTCAATACCTTCTTCTTGTGCATACCCTTTGCATACTAGTCTTTCTTTATTTATCTTTAAATCTCCATTTTCATTCAATTTGTTTTTGAATATCCATTTGGTGCCAATTACATTCTTATCACTCGGTCTTGGTACTAATGTCCATGTTTTTTTTTTCTGTATTTGCTCAATTTCTTCAGTCATTGCATTAATCCATTCATCATTTTCAAGTGCATCTCTAACAATTTTAGGTTCAAATTCAAAAGTTAAACATGTGTTGTTATTCAACTTACTTGGAGTCATCATGCCAGCTCTTTTATCTCCAATAATCTGATTCTGTGGATGATGTCTTCTTACATATTTTTCAAGTATTGGTTCAATTCTTTGTTCTTCATTGTGTTCTCCAGTTGGTTCATTGTGTTCTCCAGTTGCAACATCTTCCTGATTATTGGTTGGTGCTTCCCATTGCTCGGTAACATTACCCTATTACTATGTAACATTAGGTATCTTCTCGAGCAAAGTGTCAGGTTCTTCAAAGTAAACAAATCTACTGTAGTCTTTTGGTTCTCTTTTTCTTTTCTCTTCATTTTTCTCAGCATATTCATCAACTTTTACAATTTCACTTTCAATGATCTTGTTAGAAGACTTGTTCAAACATTTATAAGCTTGTCTCTTAATATAATATCCTCTAAATATTCCATCATCACCTTTTGAGTCAAATTTTGCATTTCTATCATCTTTCAAAATATAGCATTGACTTCCAAATATTCTAAAATAACTCACATTAGGTGTGTAACCATACCATAATTCATAAGCTGTCTTGTTTGTATCTTTCTTTAGTTGTACTTAGTTCAATGTGTATACAGTTGTGCTAGCAACTTCTCTCCAGTATGCTTGTGCAGCATTCCTTCAATCATCAGTGTTCTAGCACAATCCACAATTGATCTATTTCTTCATTCATAAAATCCATTATGTTGTGGTGTTCTCGGTGTAGAGACATGTCTCTTAATTCCATGCTCATTACAAAAGTTATTGAACTCATCAAAAATAAATTCACCTCCTCAGTTCTTTACCACTTTATTTTTCCACTTTAACTTTGTACCAATTGAACATCTTAAATGCTTCAGATTTTTCTTTTAAGAACAGAACAGTCATCATTCTAGAGTAGTCATCAAAAAATAACATAAAGTATCTATCACCATAATAACTCTGTTTTCTCATTGGTCCACATATGAACTAACTCAAAAATATAATTAGAAGAGAAATTATTGCTCTTAAAACTAGATTTTGACAATTCTTGCACATAACATGGTCTGGTTTAGATAAGCTCGGTAAGCCTCTTACTTTTCTTTTCTTACTAATCTTAACCATGTTGTAAAAATTTATATGACATAGTCTCTTATGCCACAACCATATGTCTTCATTCTTAGCAATCAAACAAGTAGTTTTAGTAGTGGCAAGATAAAATAGATTACCTTTTGATTTTTCTCCAGTGTCGATCAACTTTCATGTTCCATCATAAATTCTAGCTTTTATGTTTCAAATGCAACTCAGTGACCTATGTTATTCAACTGTGAAACACTCAACATATTATGATTAATTCCTTTCACCCAATATGCATTCTCACATTTGATCTTGTTGTTTAGAAATATAGTACATTTTCCTTTCACTTGACAAGGTGTATCATTTCCCATTCGAACAGATCCACCATTACAATGCTCAAGAAATTCAAATTTTTCTTTATCTATAGTCATGTGATGTATGAAGCCACTATCAATAACCCAAATGTCATGCTTGATAACTTTAGAAATAAGTGTTGTTTCAACATACCTTTCATCTTCTTCTAAATGTTCTTTCAAAGCTACAAACACTGTCTCAATGTCTTCATCAGTGCCGGTGTCAGTGTCTTTATCTTTATCTTCAACAATGTAACAAGCCTTTTTTCCTTTGTCTTTGTAATATCGGTTGCTTCTTCTATCATACTATTGGTTGCTTCTATATTCTTGATCATCTTTTCTGTCATTAGATCTTTCATTTCTTTCATCAATTTTTCTATTTGGGCATCTGGCAGCAAAGTGTCCAATTTCTTTACAATTAAAGAATATCAAAGGTGGTTTACCTTTATACCTTCCTTTACCTTTGTGCAATATTCTAGCCATTAATGCTTCAATTTCATCAAGTTCTTTATCATCACTGTCACTTTCACTATCATTTTTTATCATGTGTTTATTACTAGATTCACTAATTTTCAGAGAGGATAGAAATGCAGACTCAACAATAGGAACAACGTTGTTGTCAAAATTGTTTAGCTCAAATGAAATCAATCTACCAAAAAGACTATCAACAGTAATATTATTTCCTGGTGGAGCTCTCATTTCTTGTATTGTAGAGACTCTAATAGAATAAATAGGTAGAAAAATTATAAGAATATTACTCACAATAGTGTCTTCATCAATAGTTCCACCTACTCCACGAATAGCATTTACAACCTTCTTGAATTAGATATTGTAATGTGTTATGTTTTCTCCTTCTTTCATTCTCATGTCATCAAATTTTCCTTGGAGACTTTCAGCTTTATCTCTTTGTACATTTGCATCTCCTCCATAAACTTGTGTAATCTTGTCCCACATCTGCTTGGCTGATGTACATGTCTTAATATCCTCAAATTCAGCATCAGTTAGTGAAGAAGCAAGTTTTACCATCATAGTATTATGTTAATATTTTTCTCTCATCTGATTAATAGTCAAAGGTCTAGTAGGTAGGATGAATTTAGTATCCAAGATACCGTTATGTCATCTCCAATCCCTGATTGGTATAGTCTCATTCTGTTCTTCCATGTTGAGAAGTTCTCCTTGTTCAGCTTAGGTGTGTCTCTCTTATACATCTTGTGATCTTTAGCTTAAGTCCTTGAAAACTTTCCTTCTAAGCATTGTATGCTCTGATACCAATTGTTAGATAACTGAGAGGGGGGGTGAATCAATTAGTTCTCAATTATCCTATAGTCCCAAATTCTCCCAGATGTATATAAAAACAATTTCAAACATTTAAATCAACTCGGTGAAATGTAAACTATGATCTCAAACTTTAGTCCAATATTGTTTAGTCATCTACCGAGTAGTTGTAAATCAATACTATGATTACCGATCAATGCTTATTAAGTAATGTGTAAATCAAAATAACAATCCAAAAAAATCATACACATTAACACATATATTTTTAACATGGAAACCCTACTAAGGGAAAAAACACTTGGGACTGGTAACCCAAAATATTTCACTCTTCTGAAGTGAGCTCGGTTAAGAGCCAGCCCTGTTAAAGGTTACAATGCACACTATTAAATGTGAACTGGTTAGAGGATTTATCACTAACAGTTCTCTCTTGACCATGTATTCACTATGGGGTCAAAAAGAAAACACTCAACATTCATTAGAATGTCATAATAAAGACTTTCACATCCTACTCAGTTAAGAGATTTATCTATAACAATGGTTAAACTGATATAGTAATGATATAATTCAAATACAACTCTGTTTGTAGATTTTTGAATCTATGC
Organism: Thuja plicata; assembly: GCA_018584345.1. Lineage (NCBI taxonomy): Eukaryota > Viridiplantae > Streptophyta > Pinopsida > Cupressales > Cupressaceae > Thuja > Thuja plicata. The sequence goes on along the minus strand of MU225402.1, from coordinate 677,824 downwards.
TAATTACATAATACCTCTGATCAATTTGTTCACTTTAGTTCCTCTAATTCTTCAAACTTTGTTCTGCTCGGTATATGCTCTTTCCTCTTTCGCTTGGTGTTGTCTGCAAAAATACTTGGTTCTATCTTTAACCAATTTGATCAGTCATGCATGAATTTTTCATGTGTGTGCATCATAGAATCATTTCATTCATAATTAATCTCTTGTCTCTTATATAGACATCATAGCTCATTTAATTTTCATGCTTTAGATTTTTTTTCTTAATCTCCATCGTTGATTTTGCCACTTAAACCTTCCTTGGCAGTTGTGTTAAAAACACGTTTCAATATTCTTCATCCGATCATCCTTGAATTTTCATAGTTGTTTGATCTTCATAACAATTCTTATCAATTACCTCGGAATCATCAATTTGCCAGCTCATAATTCTAGTCGGCCCCTGTTTGATTAAATTGCTCGGTCAATACCGTGATGTGTCGATGATCCCTAACTTGGTTATCACTATGCTCGGTATACACTATATTTACTCGGTGTTCACTGTTACTCAGTGTATACATAACTCTTCAATTATGGACCACCTAAACTTTGTTTGTACCTGATCTTTAACTTATAATAGATGTTTGTTATCATAATGATAAGCAAATAAGTTGACATCAATGACAATACATTAATTTATTAATGTCTATCACCACGTCTGTAACTTGGTTTATCATCACCAAAATGGCTTCAAACATATAATCAGTTGTAGTTCATCATAAATAACTTTGTACAAAAAAATTAGGCTTACATGGTTTACCTTTATGAAATGGTACAAAAAATCCACCCTTTGAGTGAATTTAAAAAATAAAACAGTCAAAAAAAGACAAAGAAGAAGCGTTGAGCTCGTATGCTTAAAAGGTGCACTCATTTTTTTGAGAAAAAATAGATTTAAGAAATATCTTATTTTATATTTTTAGAAATAAAAGTTGAACAGACAGTTGTCAAAATTCTTTAATGTTGTATTTATTTTCGTTTTACCTAACAAATTTTCTTTGCACATATCAAGGTCCTTGCAGAGGCTCATAAACACGAACAAAATCTGAAGAAATCAAAAGATAATATTGTTAGAGTAATAAGTTATTCCACTTACTAATTAAATCATTCTGATTTAATTATTAAGTCACTTATTATCTCTAGTTGACTTAAGCTAGACTTTAGGCATATAATAATTAATTCTATTATTATTTATTATCATGCAACATAGAGTTTCCCTTTTTAGGGTTTTGATCATCTTTTATAAGGTTAGATATCTTTGTATTTGATAATTAATTATGATTTATCTTGAATCATCTTATATTATGTATTCTATTATTGAATCAATTAACATTTTTTCCTCTTTCACAGATCTTTTGTTTCTAGCCTCCATAGCTTTTGCTTCTCTCTTTCTGTGACAAGTGTTTGCATGGAGTTGTGGGTTGAGTTTTCATCAACCCCAATATGGTATTAGAGCTCCAGATCTTCATGCCCATGTTCTCTTCATGAGAGATTTGGCCTTGTTCTTCATATCTGTGTTTTCAAGAGGTTTTATGTTTCAGAGTTTTGTGGATCTGGGGGGAGTTATTTTTCGGAGCACTTTGGGCACAAACAGACCTCGCATTTGTGCTCAAAGGCCCAAAAACACCTATTTTCATATAAGGCCTGTCCAATTTGGACACAGTTGCATTCTGAGGCAATTTTTTTTGCATTTACAACCTTTTTCTGGGCAGGTTTTTTGAGGTGGCAAAAAAAAAAATCTTAGTAAATCTGCCAAATTTTGCCAAACATTTAGTAGTCTCGCCAGATTTGGAAGCATCAACAGATTTAGTGGAGCTCCACCAAATTTAGCAGAGGTTTCTTGGAGTTCCTTTTTTGGAGCCCTCTTCAATTTTTTGCTCATATCTTGAGAAATAGAGACATTTTTTGCCAAACGAGATATCATCAGAAAGTTGGTTTTGAGCCTTATTTAATTTTTTGGGTTTGATTTCTTGATTTTTTCGTCTTACAACTAATTTTTCCAGTCAAAGTTAGGGTTCTTTTTTGCACTCCGAGAGCCATATCTTGCTCATTCAGACTCTATTTTTTAACTTTCGCATGTCGTTGGAAAGCCGGTTCAATGCTCTATCTTATTTTATAGGTCTCACATCCAGAATTTTCTCCTGGTATATTTAATTCTATTTTTTTCTTTTTTCAATCTCGTGGATATCTTGGATGTTTCAAATCCTAGGATCATTTTCCTTGCATGAGATGACTCATTTTTAGCTGTTACTTATGTTCCTATAGCTTTTTGTCATTCTTGAGCATTGTAGACATCTATTTATGTAGTATTTCTTTTTTTGCAAACGCACTGAGATAAAGTGTCATTTATTTTGTACCTGGGATCTTAGACATTTTTGTGTCTATTTGTACATGCACTATATTATAAAGTGTCATGGGGGGTTTGATGTTTTCTTTGTTTTTTATTTTTCTTTTTCAAGTGAGTGTTCCCTACATGACATTAGCCTCATGATGTGTGTCAAGAGAGTGGTTTCTCCATGACACCATCTTTTATATGTGCTTGTACTTTATATTGCACTTTCTATGTTCTTGGTTCTTCATCATGCAGTTATTCTTAGCAGTTTGGTTCAGTGTACCTATCATGTCTCTCCCTACAGATCATTATGGGGGTATCTCATGTTGGTTCTAATGCTTCCTTGGTTCGATGGAGTGATCTATGTATTCAATATTTTTTCCTACGTACTAGGCAGATACAGTGGTTGGGTACCTATGCATTTTGATGAGATGGATCATTTACCATATGCATACTTTTTCATTCCTATTTTGAAAGTATCATTCCATCTTTGATTGATCATCTCTTTAGACTTTGATTACACTCTTCTTTACTTGATCATGTTCTATTACAGTGGAGGTTCCAGCAGTTATTCTTCGACAGTGTTTACAGCTTCATGCTTTAGTGATGTTCTTCATGTTCTTCCTTTGTTCCTATTTTCTAGAACATTCTCTAGTTTGGAGGCTTCTTCAGTCATTCACTAGGATTCATCTCCTTTTGGAGAGGGGTTTTTCCCACTGGTTTTTCTCCTTTTCTCCTCTTTATAGAGATTTTTTGTACTTGGGTACCTAATTAGGCCTTGTTGTCAGGACCCATTTCCTGCTTTCAGTAGCTATTTCTAGGTTTTAGCTACTCCCTAATTTTATCTTAAGGGGGGTGTTAGAGTAATAAGTTATTCCACTTATTAATTAAATCATTCTAATTTAATTATTAAGCTACTTATTATCTCTAGTTCACCTAAGCTAAACTTTAGGCATATAATAATTAATTTTATTATTATTTATTATCATGCAACCTAGAGTTTCCCTTTTTAGGGTTTTGATCACCTTTTATAAGGTTGGATCTCTTTTTATTTGATAATTAATTTTGGTTGATCTTGAATCATCTGGTATTTTGTTCTATTATTTAATCAATTGAGGATGTTTCATCTTTCACGGATCTATTTTTTCTGGCCGATGAACCGCCTCACAATAGGTACTAGTAATCATGTCAAAGCTTCTCCTAGGAATAGTACATTCAAACTAAGGATTAATTTTCCTATCATGAAGTGCATTTAAATTGTCATCCCAGGAATGTATACTTGAAATGGGATAGCACAATATGTGCACTACGTTTCTCAAAGAGTCATGCTACCTATGTTGCAGGAAGTAAAAATACATGAAAGAAACCTACGCTATTGCTATAGGAAAGGTAAACACACTTGACTACTTAATGGAATTATTGTTGGAAACTAAAAACTTACTTTAAACCTATTCTATTAACCCATAACATTCACCACAATTATCCTTACAAGTGTTGTAGGAACATACATGAATCTAATGCTACAGGAATGAAACAGTAAACTCATATTCAAAATACTGTAAATGTTGAAAGTAAATCTAATCTACTCTAATCTAGTCCACCTCCCAAGTGGGCCCCCTTGGTTTTCTTATGCTAACTAACTAATAATGCAAAAAGTAAACCAAAATCACTTCATTATACTTCAGAAATAGATTACATAAGAACAATGCACAGAACTAGAAAAGTAACTTGCTATGCAAGATGCAACAATATATTTTCCAAAAACTTTCGAACTTACAAACTAACAATAAAATACATATATATAGAGAGGTTGACACTTATTCAAAACATAAAGATAAGTTCTAACTTAAATCTCTCCATAGAAGAAAAAGGAAATGTAACAACCCACGACATATGTAATAAAGTCTGGATGACCAATTCAACAGGGTAATGAGCGCTGAGGAAATATAGCAAAGCTATAGTCCTATATTCTCTGAGATGGTGGCTCCTCCAATGTAGCAGGCATTTCTCTCAGTGCCATGATGATTTTCCCCATTGCAACTGGACTTAAATGTTTCTTCTTTAATGTTGTTGACCACTCTCAAGCTGCTCCTTTCTCCTGGCAAGTTAGTAGCATGCGAAAATGTATACAAGTAAACTTAGTCAAATCAATCCAAATATTAGAACACACAGTCTGATAGCTATATGAAGTACTACAATATATATATATATATATATATATATATATATATATATATAACTTTTGGAAAAACATGTCATAGCTAACTACCCATGGGCTTGGTGATTCTAACTGTACTTATCACAAGTTCAAATAGTTATAGGTTCACAAATTTCTTGGTAATGGCTTAAACAGAGTATCAAGATAACATAAAACAAAGATAATAAATTATCTCATCATCTACCCCTGGTAAGTAAAATGTTTGTCCTCAAGCATTGCATTTCTTGGCAATTCCTCATAACACCCTGGCCTTTTTCCTTTCTCTTCTTCATCTCTTAAAGGTGTAGTAGAAGCCCCTGGTCTTTTCCCAGACATCCACCCTGTAGTCCTCTTGCAGTTGATCAATCCTTGTAGCATTGACATCATAAAGTGGCCATAGGAGCATAGGTGGCTAGATTGTAAGGGGACACTAGAGATAGCGTCTAATCTACCTTTCCAAATGGATATATTATGGTACTTTATGGATTGATACCTACTGATTAATAGGGCTATGCAGCTTTGATTTCTTGAATACTTCTGGCAGTCTATTCCATCTTCTTTTGGCACCAACCAGGCCTCTCTGAAAAATAAAGTAGGACATCCCCTCATATTCTGCATAGAACTCTCCTATGATAGTAAAGATTTTATTATTAGTTTCTACTTGAATAATTTCATAGGTGAGGTTGAACCAATCCCAGAGGAGCACATATGGTTTTCTTCTTTCAGCTCTTAATGGTAATGTTTATGAATTCTCTTGATCTATGTATTTGTCTAACTATCTTTCATAGTTTACTTCATTATGCATCGAGGACATCAATGCCCCCAGGTGTATATCCCCAATATATAGAAAAGGATTCCATTCGGTTTCTCCAGGGACAATGAAGTTGTGCATGTATAACTCATAGAGTAGGTTCTACTATCATGAAGGAAGGGTTTGATATATGCCATAGAATTCCTGGGTCATTTTGAACTTAGAGTCTATGTTCTTTAAGGTCATCATAAGTTGAAACAAAAGGAACTATTCTTTTAAACAAATAGCATATACCCTAGGAGGAGGTCTACAAGTGATAATCTGATTAGCCAACTTTAGGGCATGATCCATTCTTTTTTTTATTTGTCAATTGCTCCTTTAGGTCTGCTATTTCCTCATCTTGGTCTATTATTACCCTTTGCATTCTCTTCTTTTTCTCTTTCCACATGGTTGTGTTAAGAACAAATTTATTGTATAATCCAAAGAGGAGTGATTGCAAAGTGCGTGGACCACACTCTTTTATCTAATTTTTCTATCTCCTCTGTTCTCTCCATGCTTTCTCTAAGTAGCTGGTAAACCAGGTTCTTTTATAAGGCACTAGGGCATTCTTTGAGTGGGTTGACTGATGAGGTATTTGAACTTCTTCCTCATTTCTTTCTGAGGTGTTTTGATGGCTCTTTTGGGGGGTTTTTTTGACATACAGCAGGTTCAACATCACATTTCTCATTTAAGTTTTGAGAAATATCTAGAATTTCAGGTGGAGTTGGGGAATCATCTGGAACATACTGCACATGGGGTTCTGTATCAACTTGTTTGGGAGAAACAGATTGGCTTTCTAGGGACACTTTAGTAATTTGTCCTCTCATTCTATAGCTTCTTCTTATAGGATTTTCCTCAACCTCCACAACCTTCTTTCTACTAGCCTTATTTGGTCTCTTTGCTGTAGGAGCCAGTTTTCTTTTCTTCCCTTTCGAAGTTGTGGGGTTTTGTGGTTCGGCTGCAGGAACAGAAGTTCATTCTCCTACTTTTCATTTTTCTTTCTTTTGGGAAGGAGTACCTGTACATTTCTCATATGAGCAGGCAAAGACCTATTTTCTTGATATTTTTTGGGTTCTATTTCTTGGTTGACTTGCTCAATAGTTGGCTCAGTGGGTGATGCATCATCATTGCTAGTTTTCTCAATATGGTCAACCTGGGGTTGCAGGGTTTTACACTGAAAAAACTCTAACCATGCCATAGGAGAGGCTTACCTAAGGGATTTCTCTACTAGCAATTTGATTAGGGCATGGTGAGAGATAGAATTTGCATTTCCCTTTTGGGTTTCCTCAACACTAACACTTAGCATATTATACAAGAAAGAAGGAACATTTACAAGAATATTATGCCTTACAGAGCTAAGTAACTTGAAATGATGTGCAAGAAAATTTTAAAATCTTCCCTCATAGGTCAAATACCTGATAGTGTGTGTTTCCATCTCGTTAAATGGTGAAGGAAGAGACATTTTTTTGCACCCTTGCTTGTCAATCTCCAGAGGAGGGTCACCTGCACGGGTAAACTGGGCTCATGCTAACCTAGCATCATGCAGATTGGGATAATGTGATGACATGTAACTGATTGAATGTTTGATAATGTTAAGTTGAAGATAATGCAAGACATTAAATTAGTTAATGGTTTGTATTGTCACTGATGTCAACTTGATATCATCTATATGGTCATGTATACAATGCCAAAGACTTCAGAGAATCAATGGAACAAAGATTATGCTTTTAGTAATGCATAAAAGTCAAGTATTCACTAAGTGATAGATAACACCGACGGAGTGCACACCATCGGTAAAGGCAAGAACCAAAGTCACAGTAATACCCGACGAGCAAAAGACAGTATTGCCTGACGAGTAAAATCCAATGATGCCCGACGGATAGAGATACCGAAGCTGACTGGAGTCACACCGACAAAATAGGTAGTTGTCACCGATGACTAACTACAGAGTTGACCGACAGAATAGAGAGTTCAGAAAATGACAAAATATCTAGCTGGCAAGAGCAAAAAGATAGACTTAACTGGTTGTTTTCATTATTTTATTCGACCAGAGTTAAGTGATTGATTTAAAGAAGACTTGTACAGTTGGCATAAAGATAACTATGAGAAAAATTAGAATTTATGCTTTAAATCAGATTGGATGGATTATTTTTCATGCCAAAATTCAAGAATCAAGAAACGGTGAATATCATGTCTATAGAAGAGACAAGATTAATTCATTTTCGAATCAATCAAATGAATCACAATCACGGGGGTGAATAGAAAGAGGATGCTGAAGAGAAACTGATGAAGGATAACTTCATACAGTCCTGATCAATCAAGCTAAGGGAGAGCTAAAGAATTCTATAGACACTGACAAACAGTGAAGCATAGTATCACAAAGCAGAAAGTGTGGAGCACAAAGAATTGAATTGATATATTGATCAGAGAGGTAATGTACTTAAATAGATCTGAAAATAATAATCTGAGGTTTATTTGATTGGTGGTTAGAATAAAGAAAAGTTTTTGAAGCCACTGATTCACCCCCCCTCTCTCAGTTATTACTAACAATTGGTATCAAATCTTGTGTGCTTAGAAAGAAGGTTTCAAGACCTAAGTCAAGATCACAAGATGAATAGACGAGATGTGCCCAAGTTGAACAAAGACAACTTTGCTTCATGGCAGAGAAGGATAAGACTCCACTTATCAGGTATTGGTAATGATGTTACTTAATACTTAGATACTGAATATGTGTTTTCTATAGGAGCTTTGACAGTAGATCAATTGAGAGAGAATCATGAGCATAACTGCATGGTTATAGAGCTTTCTTCCTCACTCTCCGATGTTGAATTTGAAGATGTAAAGGATTGCAAAACTGCAAATAAAATGTGGGACAAACTGAAGCTTGTATATGGAGGTGATACAAATGTTCTGAGAGCCAAGGTAGAAATCCTAAAAGGAAAATTTGATGATCTTAGAATGAAAGAAGGAGAAAATATCACACATTATAGCACAAGAAAAAAATTAGTCAATGTTATACGAGGTGTTGGAGGTACACTTGAAGAGGAGACAGTGGTAAGTAAAATCTTAAGAACCTTACTGCCTATATATGCTATTAGAGTTTATGTTATTCAATAAATGAGAGCAGTAGAAAACAACATAGTTACTCTTGATAGTTTAATTGGTAGACTGATTTCATTTGAGATGAATAACTTTGATAATAGTGTCTTACCAAACTTAGAGTTTGCATTTAAGTCTTCTATGAGAATAAGAAAATCAAGTCAAAGACACACATCTAGAAGAGATAGTGAAAGTGAAAGTGAAGAAGAAGATCTAGATAAAATAGAAGAACTCATGGCAAGGAGAATGCAGAGAGGCAAAGGTAAATACAAAGGCAATTTACCACTTGTATGCTTTAATTGTAGAGAGACTGGACACTTTGCTGCAAGATGTCCTAAAAGAAGAAAAGATGACAAAAGTAATGACAAATCTTTTGAGAATAAATCTGACAGAGGTGATAATGAGGATTACAGAAGCTACCAACAATTAGAAAGAAGAGATACCTGAGACTACAAGGATAAAGGAAAGAAGGCTAGCTACCTAGCTGCTTGTAAAGATGAAGATACTGACACCGAACCTGATGAAGACATTGAGAAGGTATTTGTAGCTGTGAAAGATGATTCAGATGAAGATGAAAGGTATGTAGAAACTACACTCATATCTAAGGTTAGAAAGAATGACATCTGGATTATAGATAGTGGCTGCACTCACCACATGACCGGTGACAAAGAAGAATTTAATACTTTTGAGTATTATAATGGTGGTACAGTAAGAATGGATAATGATACACCTTGTCCGATTGAAGGTAAAGGAACTATAATGTTGAATAACCTGATTAAATGTGAGAATGCTTATTGGGTAAAAGGATTGAATTATAATTTTTTGAGTTTTTCTCAGCTAAATAATTCAGGTCAAAGAGTAGCATTTGAGAACAAGAAGGAAAAGATCTTCAATGAATCAGGAAAACTAATTGGTACCGGTGAACAGACTAAAGGTAACTTATTCTATTTGAATGATACTAACACTACTTTCTTAATGACTAGAAACAAAGACATATGGTTATGGCACAAAAGATTGTGTCATGTGAATTTTGACAACATGATAAAAATAAGTAGGAGAAGAAATGTAAGAGGCTTACCGATGATGACAAAGCCAGACAAAATCATGTGCAAAAATTGTCAAAAAGGTAAAATGACAAAGTCTAGTTTCAAAAGTAAGACCCGTACATCTGATGATATTCTAGAATTATTCTATACTAATTTATGTGGACCTATGAGGACAAAGAGCAATTATGGAGATAGATATTTTATTCTCTTTGTTGATGATTACTCTAGAATGATGAAAGTTATGTTTCTAAAAGATAAATCTGAAGCATTTAAGATGTTTAAGTGGTATAAGGCTATGGTAGAAAAACAAAGTGGTAAGGATTTGAAATGTTTGAGATTAGATAGAGGAGGAGAATTTATATCAGATGAATTCACTAATTTATGTAATGAGCATGGCATAAAAAGATAGGTTTCTACACCAAGAACACCACAGCAAAATGGGATTGCTGAGAGAAGGAACATATCAATAGTTGATTGTGCAAAAAAACTAATGATAGAGAAAGGCATCACCCAAATATTCTGGAGGGAAGCTGTTAGCAGTGTTGTTTATACACTAAACAAAGTACAATTGAAGAAAGACACAAAGAAGACACCTTATGATCTATAATATGGAAAAATACCCAATGTAAGTTGCTTCAAGATCTTTGGTAGTCAATGTTATGTCTTAAAGGATGATAGAAATGGAAAGCTTGATGCCAAAAGTGAAGAAGGTATTTTTCTGGGGTATTCTTCCAAAAGCAAAGCTTTTAAATGTCTTATCAAGGCCTCTAACAAAATAGTTGAAAGTGCAAATGTAAAGATTGATGAGTTTGTAGAAAAGAATGAACTAGAAATCACAAAAGAACTAGAGGACTACAACAACTTTGTATATTGTGAAGAACCCAACACTCTACCTGAGAAACAGTCCTTAATCCCTGAACAAAAGAATGTTGCAACCGACGGTCAGAATATTGTTACCGACGGTCAGGATAATAATCAAGAAAATGTGCGAGGTAATGAAGAGCATAATGAAGATCAGGATAATGATCAGGCCGATAGTCAAAGAACTATACATGTACTTGCAAGATATGTAAGAAGGAACTATCTAGAAATCCAGATCATAAGAGATAAGAAAGCTAGTACAAGAACAAGAAGTAAGCCTTTGAACTCAAATTGTTTAATTTGTGAGTTTGAGCCAAAATCTGTCAATGTTGCACTAGATAACGAAGAATGGATAAGTGTTATGAATGATGAGATTGAACAGATTGAGAAGAACAAAACATGGTCACTTCTGCCAAGACCAGATGACAAGAATGTCATCAATACAAAATGGATATTCAGGAATAAGCTAAATGAGAATGGAGAAGTCACAAGGAACAAAGAAAGACTAGTATGCAAAGGGTATGCAAAAGAGGAAGGTATAGACTATGGAGAAACCTTTGCACCCGTTGCTAGGATAGAAGGAGTAAGAATACTACTTTCTTATGTTGCATTCAAAGGATTCAAAGTATATCAAATGGATGTCAAGTCAGCATTCCTAAATAGAATACTTGAAGAAGAGGTATACATTGAGCAACCAGAAGGGTTTGTAGATCTAGACAAGAGGAACATGGTATGTAGACTTCGCAAAGCCTTGTATGGATTAAAACAAGCTCCTAGAGCCTCGTATGAATGAATTCATTCCTATCTAATAAGTATTGGATTTGTAAGGACTAGTGAAAACAATAATCTTTATTTGAAAGAAGATACTAATACTAACACTTTGATTGCTTATTTGTTGATGACATCATATTTGGAGGAAATGATATGCTATGAAAATCATTTGCTAATGAGATGAGCAAAGAATTTGAGATGTCTATGTTTGGAGAGATCAAGTTCTTTCTTGGTCTACAGATCATTCAACAAAGTGAAGGCATTTTCATTACACAGTCCAAATACATCAAAGAGGTCTTAAAAATATTCAAGATGGAAGATTCCAAACCAGTTGGAACACCGATGGCTACTGGATGTAAGTTAACAAAGGAAGACAAGACAATAGAGGTAAATCAGACTTTGTACAGATCAATGATTGGAAAACTCATGTATATCATACACATTAGACCAAATATTGCACATGCAGTAGGAAATTTTGCTAGATTTTCTGCTAACCCTAGGGAATCACATGTGACTGCTATGAAAAGAATCCTAAGATATCTAAAGAATACTGAGGAATTTGGCTTATGGTATAAAAGAGAAGGAAAATTTGAACTAAAAGTGTTTATCAACACTGATTGGGCTAGAAATCTTGATGACCGGAAGAGAACAACTGGAGGAGCATTCTTTATGGAAGACATACTTGTCACATGGATTAGCAAGAAGCAGGGATGCATCTCACAGTCTATTGCAGAAGTAGAATATGTTGTTGTTGCTGCAAACTGCTCAAATATTGCATGGATCAAACAGTTGCTGGAAGGTATGCATATGAAAATCTTAGAACCAGTGATTATCTATTGTGATAACACCAGTGCAATAAACATTTCCAATAATCTAGTCATGCATTCCAAGACTAAACACATTTCCATCAAGTATCATTACTTAAGAGAGAAAGTTCAAGAAAAAGAGGTTATACAGCTTGAGTATGTGCAATCAAAAGAATAATTGGTCGATATCTTCACCAAGCCACTTCCCAAGGATACATTTGAGTACCTGAGAAAGAGACTAGGGGTCAAACCCTTGTCTACCAGTCAGTAAAAGACTAAAGGCTACATCAACCAATATATTATCAGAATATCAGTCATGTTGATGCAAGAAAAAGGATGAACTTCAAAGCTACATCTATATACAAGAAGGTATATTTCATAACCAAGCACCAGAGCATATTGTTTTATTGTTGATGGATAAGGGAAATTCAAGGAATATATTATGGATGGACTAAAATTATTATTTAACATTAATGTCAGATATATGTGAGAGGTCTATTTTGCATTGTTGTCAAAGGGAGAGAAAGTATCCATATTATCACAGTCTTTAGAAAAAGAAGAAAGATAATCCATTATCAGATTACTCCAACAAGGAGAGATTATATCCAAAGGGGAAATTACTAACAAGAGATAGAAACATCAAAGAAGGAGGACAGTCAAAAGAGAGACATTGAAACAAGGAAAGGACACAACACATCAGAACAAGAAACAGAGAACTAAAAGAATCAAATCTAAGCTAATACAGAGCTTACCGGCGATTAGACATTTTTATCGATTATCAAAACAAAGTGTTTTGTAGTTTGATGAATCTCAACAATTGTATTTCATATTATATTAGAAATAGTATAGTGTGATAATATTGTATGTTTCCATCAATGCCAAAGGGAGAGATTGATGACATATAACTGATTGAATTTTTGATAATATTTTTTATTAAGGTTAAAACAGGTTTTGAAAGGGCCCCAAAACCTTTTACAAAAAGCTACTAAAGATACATTAAGAGCTCATACAAACAGAGAATGCCTGCTTCGAACAAAAGGCAGGACCCAGCAAGAAGAAAAAGACCTAAAAAAAGAGAAAGCAAAAGCTGCCAAAGATTGGCACAGAAACCAGCACATATTCCAGCACAACTTCTAGCACCACAACTCGAACAATTTCCAACAGAAATTCCAGGCCAGTAGATGGAAAATTACATCATTTTATGGTAGGCTATCTCAACCTCCTTCATTTCTTCCATTTTTTCAATGGATTCCTTCAACTCCTGCATCTCTTTTAGAATCTTAGGGACTTTTCTTTTAACTCCACTTTGAGTTCTTGAACCAGGGCCCGAGCTTCCAACCTTTTCTTCAATTGTGATTGTGGTGTTTTCTAGCAAGCTTCTTTCCAGATAAGTGTTTAACACTTTTAGATTCTGCATCAAAGCTTCCATCCCTTCATTATTGTGCTCAAGAATAATCTGTATCATGTGCCCATTGTTGTCTTTAACCTTAATAATCAACTTGTTCTCCATCTCCTCAACCTTAGCTTTAAAGGGATCCATAGCCTCCTGCATCTCTGTTAGTTGGTTCTTCATTAACATCATCTCCTCATTCAGCCAGTCTTCTATATTAGCCCCATAGTCTACTTTTCTTTTCAGGATTCTATCATCTTTTTCAAACCCTGCCACATCAAGGCTCATTCTCCTTTTTTTTATTCCTTTTCTCTGCCCTTAAAGTCCTCTACTCTATTTTACCCTCCTCACCTTCTTCCTCATTCTCATTTTCCTCCCTTTTATCTCCCTCTTTTCCATCTCCCTCAGTATCCTTTTCATCATAATTCTCACCAGCACCCATGCCCTCATTAGAAATGGGCATTTTCTCCTCTTCCATTTGAGATAATGTTTGATAATGTTAAGTTGAAGATAATGCAAGACATTAAATTAGTTAATGATTTGTATTGTCACTAATTTCAACTTGATATCATCTGTACGGTCATGTATACAATGCCAAATACTTCAAAGAATCAATGGAACAAAGATTATGCTTTCAGCAATGCATAAAAGTCAAGTATTCACTAAGTGATAGATAACACCGATGGAGTGCACACCATTAGTAAAGGCAAGAACCAAAGTCACAGTAATACCCAATGACCAAAAGACAGTATTTCCCAATGAGTAAAATCTAATGATGCCTGATGGACGGAGATCCCAAAGCTGACTGGAGTCATACCGATGAAACTGGCAGTTGTCACCGATGACTAACTGCAGAGTTGACCGACAGAATAGAGAGTTTAGAAAATGACAAAATATCTAGCTGGAAAGAGAAAAAAGATAGACTTAACTGGTTGTTTTCATTGTTTTATTCAACCAAAGTTAAGTGATTGATTTAAATAAGATTTGTACATTTGGCATAAAGATAACTATGAGATAAATCAAGAGTTATGCTTTAAATCAGATTGGCTGGATTATTTTTCATGCCAAGAATCAAGAATCAAGAATCAAGAAATGGTGAATATCATGTCTATATAAGAGACAAGCTTAATTCATTTCTGAATCAATCAAATGAATCACAATCACAGGGGTGAATTGAAAGAGGATGTTGAAGAGAAACTGATGAAGGATAACTTCATACAGTCCTAATCAATCAAGCCGAGGGAGAGCTAAAGAATTTTGTAGACATCGACAAATAGTGAAGCACAGCATTACAGAGCAGAAAGTGTGGAGCACAAATAATTGAATTGATATATTGATCAAAGAGGTAATGTACTTAAATAGATCTGAAAATATGCAATTCAAGTTGCATTAGAAATAGGTCATTGTGTTTCAGTTTAACCATTGAAGCATCAAGTCTCTTAATAGAGTAGGACTTAACAGTCTTCTATATATTGAGGTACATCCCAAGGAGTGCCAAAAAGGTTGATTCATGAAAGTAGCACTAGATTTACCTAAAGCCTATTGACAGTCTAAGAAGGTGGCTGGTTCAAGGATGGTAGCAAACTGAGTTGCCCAATAATAAGTGACAACCTCTATGTATAAAATCCTCTAAAAAGGTCACACCTAATAGTGTGTTTGTAACCTTTACTAGGGTTGGCTCCTAACAGGGCTCACTTCAGAAGAGTGAAAATTTGGGGTACCGGTCCCAGTGGTTTTTCCCTTAACAGGGTTTCCACTTTAAAATCCTTGGGTTATGTGTGTATGGTTTATTACTTTATTGTTTTACATTTCACATATGCATTTCTGGATTTATCAATATACTCTGCATATTTACTGAGTTTCGGTAAATAAGTTTTACTACTTATCGGTAATCAAGGAGAATAAAGTCAGAAAAGGAAAACTGACAGACAGTTAATTATTATAAAGTATTTCATGGCATGCATCTTGTAAGGGACATAATAATCTGAGGTTTATTTGATCGGTGGTTAGAATAAAGAAATTTTTTTGAAGCCACTGATTCACCCCCCCCCCCCCCCCCCNTTCCCCCCCCCCCCCCCCACCTCTTAGTTATTACTAACATAATGTTCCCCAATTTCTTGTAACTTAGTTACCTCTGCTATTCGTTCTTCTATCACGACAACTGTTAAACCCCATATGGTTGCTTTCCCTTCCTCAAATGTATTTGTAAATTCAACTGCTACTTCATCAAAATCTGTTAATTTCAATAAATAACCCAACTAACCACATGCATTAAACCTCCTCACTGCTTTGACATCTGTAAGTAAAACGCCATGAACCACTAGCTCATGCTGCTGCATTTGCCCTCCCATTTGTTCCAAATTTTTGCCTCCAAATTTTTGTTGTAGCTTAAGCTTATCAATTTTCAACTTTTCTACTCTGCATTTGATGATTACCTTATTTCCTTTTGAATTTCAAATTGCTCCTCTTAAAACTATGGACCTTCTCTTGCAATCTTCTATTGTTCTTGACATAAACAATGATAATGACATTTTAACAAAAAAAAATATAACTCTAACTGTGATTTTCCACATAGCTTAATTATAGTCATTTTGGGTCACATCAAGTCTAAAAATTAAGGATAATTTGGGAATAAAAGTATGACACTTATGCGATTATAAGTAACAAGATTTAAATGAGACAAGGTCAAAGTATAGATTTGAGATGATGGGAAATCTTTACGAGTAATGACAAGGACAATAAGAAATGACATTAGAACTTAATACACTTCCCCGCCCCCTATGAATTAATTACAAGTGTCCACACTTATCATACTTGGCACGAGGTACAAAACTGGCTTAATGTTGCAATCATAGATTTATTACAGTACTAAATATAATTACCTAAATCTATGTGCTAAAAGTGGAAAAAAATTAAACAATTTATATTTGTCATTTGATTATCGCACATGCTAGAAAAAGGTGGCAAGAGTGGAACAATGTTGGTGGCTACATGCGTCAGCTGAAGTGGCTCTTATTTGAAACATAGAACTAAACAATGGTGATGATGTGGAGGGTGGGTGGATGGTAGGTAAAGAAATGAAATGTTCTGAAAAGAATAATATAGAAAGTGAATGGATAAATGGACTTCATTTGAACATGAAGTGTTTATTATGGGCATACTCAAAGGAATTCTATGTTGAAGTTGCAGGAAGAAGGTTTGCACCCTCTGCCACAGGAATTATTACATGTTGTTCATTTAGAGTTGGATGTCTAAATTGCTGCAGGAAGTCTTCTTTGGTCTAGGGAAGATGATATAGATGAAGCCAATGGCCATTAACCAATAACTTGAAGTGTATTGGGTCAATAGTTATCAACTAGACTGCGTTATTGGTGAAGGCATGGCTTATTTCATATGGGCCCAACCATCTTTTCTACAACTTGCCTAGTATCTCTTTAAATATGGAATCATATAGTAACGCCCAATCACTGACTTGAAACTATTTTCTCTTAATATGGGTTTCATGCCACTTCTTCCTTTGTTTTTGTACCATCTTAGTGCACTCCAATGCAAACTTGCGTAACTCATCTAAGGAATTGAGATGCAGCAGACGTTCTTTCTGTGCTACAGGAAGGTTAATGTTTAACTCTAGTGCAGTGCGCAATATTTTGTGCTCAAATCCAATTGGTAACATTGCAGCCTTCCCATATAGTAATTCAAATGGTGTGAACCATGTGGTTGTCTTCCATTTTTTTTTGTATGCCCGGACTGCTTTTGAGAGTCTGCTGCTCCAATCTCGGTGGTATAGATGAACTATTTTTGTTCAAATGGATTCAATCTCTCTGTTTGTAACTTATGCCTGACCATTGGCTTGAGGATGATAGGGACTAGACTTCTGAGGTCTGATATTGTATTCATTCATGAGATCTATTATTAGATTGGATGTGAATTGTGCTCCTTGATCAATTACAAGTTCTCTAGGAACACCATAACGGGTGAAGATTTCCTCATACAAAAACTCTGCTACCTTGTGATCTCATGCATGCTTCATGGCTTTTACTTCCACCTATTTGGTTAGATAATCGGTGCATACCAAGATGTAGGATTTCCCGTTTGATGGAGGGTCTATGGGACCAATGAAATCCATGCCCCATTTCTCAAATGGTATCACCACCACCTGTGGATTTAAGGGCATTTCATCTGATTTTGGTGGGCGACCCATCCTCTGACATTTATCACATTTTCTTGTATAATTGGAGACATCCTTGTAAAGTGTGGACCAATAGTAACTTGTTGTTAGGATATTCAAGGTTGTTCTCTTAGTTGCAAAGTGTCCTCCACATGGATCATCATGACAAGCATGGAGGATATCATATGTCTCATTATCTCACACACACCTCCTCATGACTTGGTCTGGACCAGTATAAATTAGTGTGTTGTCAATCCAAGAGAATTGGAAGCTTTTCTCTACAAGCATTCTTCTATCTTTCAGGGAGAAATGTGTGGGTATTTTGTTAGATGCAAGGTAATTAGTTATATCAACATACCAGAGACTCTTGACAACAATATGAAACAAATTCTCATCAGGGAATGTCTCATCTATCACAGTAGTATCATTGGTAGAATTTTGGATTTTGGATAAATAATTTTCTACCACATTTGCTTTTCCTAGATTGGCAATGATGGTTATATCAGTTTCTTGCAGATTAAGAAGCCATCTTGCCAACCTGCCTGAAATGGAAGGTTTGTTCATAATATACTTGATTGTTGCATGGTCGGTATGAACAAAGATAGGATATCCTATTACATAATGGCAGAATTTATTCAAAGCATAAACTAATACTAGTAATTTATTTTCAGCCACTGTGTAATTTAACTCTGGTCCATGTAAACTCTTGTTGATATAGTAAATTGCATTTTCAAGGTTACTCGACTTTTGTCCTAAGACAACACCTATTGCATAGTCAAAAGCATCTATATGTATGTGGAATGGTAAATACCAACCCTAAGGACTGGTGCAATTGTCAGAAGTGACTTGAGCTGCAGGAATGATTCATCACAGACTTTTGTCCATGCAAACTTAGCCTCTTTCGTAAGCAATGTATATAGGACTAGATATTTGACTAAAGTTTTGAATGAAATGCCTATAATAGCCAGCATGTCCTAATAAGGATATAACATGTTTTTTCTTAGTAGGTGTAGGAAATGTGAGAATTACGTCTATTTTGTAGGGTCTACTTGAATTCTAGTTTATGAGATGAAATGTCCCAGCACTACTCCTTCCTACATCATCATGAAACATTTCTCACTATTAAGAGACATGTTGTGTTCTTGACATCTGATCAGCACTTTTTTGAAGTTCTTCAAAGCCTCTTTCTTTGTGGCATTATTCAATTCCCTATAATCTACATAGATTCTACATTTACCCCCCTTTTTAGGCACTATGACCAAAGGTGATACGCATTTACTATCAGAGATTCAATATATAAAACCAGCATCCAACAATTTTTGCAACTCAGCTTTAACTATTTCTCTCAAGGTTGGGTTAATTCTTCTCTGGGGTTGGTGGAGTGGTAGACTTCCTTCATTGATCTAGATTCTATGTGTGTAGAGCTTTGGGTTCAGGCCTATCATCTCTCCATAATCCCAAGCAAAGGCTCTTTCATGCTTACATAGGAGTTTAGTTAACAATGTCAATTGTTGTGGTGGCAGCTTATTGTTAACATGAAGATTGTGACCAAGAGAGAGTTCTACAGTAGTTGTTAGCTCTAGTATTGATACTTCAGAAATTGGACTTGTATCTACTTCATAGGGTAGAAATTGATTGATAATATCAAGTGTTGTTGGAAAAACACAGTCCTCGTAGATATATAATTGTAGAACAGAACTTCCAGAAATATCTTTCTCTATGACACACTTATTGGTAAGTATACTTTTAATCACATCTTCTTCTTCTCATGTTTTCAGGAAGGATTTCTTGTGTAACATCATTAGTTGAGAAACAGAAGTTAGCTCTTCTTCCTCATCTCCCAAATCTGACCAAATAGGTGTACTCAAATTTGGTTGGGGTTGGGCAGGAGGATATAATGCCAACTTCTTTATTGCTTGGACATTTGAAATTGTCATGTTACCTAATATGAAACTAATATTGGCATTAGTGGTGGCTAACCAAGGTCTTCCAAGGATAAATGGATAGCTAGCAAAGTTTACCTTAGGTCATAATATCAAGAAATCCGTAGGGTATTACCATTAATCTAATGTGACTGATATATCCTCTATAATGCCATCTGGGGTTACATTAGAACTATCTGCAAGTTATAATACTGTTGGCATGGTTCTAAATCCCTTTATACTCAACCTATGCATGGTATCCTTAGTCATGACATGTATAGCTACTTCCAAATCAACTACAGCATTTTTCACAGACTGACCATTAATTATAAGATCAACAACTGGGCTTCCAGGGTTAGAATACTTTGGTATGATTATCTTCCCCAGCATAATATCTTCAAGTTGTCCTATAACATGGACTATTTGAGGATCCTTTTTCTTACGTTTGGGCTTTTTAAGGAATGCTTCCTTTATATCTTTTCCATAAAGAGGAACATCTTTGATAGCTTGGAACAAAGGAATCTCGATATGCATTTTTTTCAGCTGCTCAAAGATATCAAATGGTGTTTCTTATTGGGGTATAGGTTTTTCCATGCTAATCCTTTGTGGAAAGGGAGGATTAATTGAGCTATGAACATCAGTTTTACTTGGTATATCAGTTGGTTGGACAGTATTTGGAAAAGTAACTTCTGGTAGTGGTGTTGATGTTGCAGGAATGTCTGGAACTTTTGTTATAACATGCGGCTCAAGTGTAGGCAGAGTACTAGATCTCAAATGTATATCAGATATCTCTAGTGCATATGCTTGGTATTGTTGAGTACCAGTGGCATACGTTGGTTTTTGTTGTTTCTTGTTGTTAGGATTAGGCTGAGGTTGATCAGGCAATTGTGTTTGCTTTGGACTAGGACTTGTGGCTGCAAGAGGTGGCATTATTGTAGGTTGAGATACTGGAGGTGGTAAGGGTGGATAACTAGGATTTTGGTTAGGCTACTATTGAGGCCCTCTCCATTGGTTTTATGGTTTCCAATTCCCCTATGGTGGTTGCCATTGATTTTGAGTTTTATTAGGCCAATGATTTTGTTGTTGGTTAGACCACTGGTTTTGCTGTTGGTTGGGCCACTGGGAAGGGTTTTGATAATTTTGGTTTTTTCATTGATTATTATAAGGACTAGAAAATTATAAAGGATCATGAGGCATACCTTTTCTTGAAGCCCATGGCCAACGTTGAGAAACAAAGAACACTTTCTCATCGTCTCCTTCTATTTTCATGTACTCAATAGGCAGGTGTTGGTTCTCCAAGTTCACCACCAGCTTGCATCCATAGTCTTTCTTTTGTTTGCGGCAGTGAGGACAATACTCGGCTAGCTGTGCTTTAGACTCTACATGCTTCTTCTTGGCAGTCATCGTGTCCAGGTGTTTAGTGTTGACACCTAAATTTGCAGACACAAATTTGCTTAATTAATAGCCTAATGGTTCAGGGCATTATATGTGAAACCTAAAGATTTTGATTTTATCAAAATGATGAAAATTACATAACCATGACACCACCGTAAAGGGAGTATTTCTCACCTTCATACTTTGAAGATTAATTATTATCTAAAATATTAAAAGGGGAGTTACATTGAAACATTATAAATTAATTATTACTTTCGTTATAAATATTATATTGGTGGAATAACTTCCAAAGTGAAAAATTAGTTTACATGCACAAAAATTACTTAAGAGAAATGTTGGATATTTAATTGATTTATTCTATGTACAAGTTGGATATTGAATATTTTTTATTTGCAATATGATTATTTTTTCTCATATAGATATTGTTTACAAAATAACCAATGACCAAAAGGGTGGCGAGAGGGAGTTGAACACTCGACCTCTCAAGCCAACCCCTTAACTATCCTAGGTACCCATACCCCCCTCCTTAACCAATTGCCCTATGTTAATACTTGAAATATCTATTGGGAAATAAATCACATATTTTAGGCATGATACTTATTGAAATAAATGATTAATTTATTCACTTTGAATGTGCAAGTAAGGAAAACAAAAAATTTTCCCACAACGAGTATTTCTTACCTGTTTATTTTGGGGATTAATTATTTGAAAATGAATGATTTATAATTAATTAAAATATTATGATTTGCGATTTGGTATTATTTTGATAATACATTCCCTAAAAACTAAAGTATTACATTGATGGGATCATCTAAAAGGAAATATTTCATCTTTTGGTGATATTATGCAAAACATTGGATTAACAATATAATATATTAGTATATTCTCTAAATGATAAAATATTTATAAAAGGGGTTATTTTAGAAGCATGAATAATGTTTTAACCATATAATTTTCGTAATTAACCCTAAAGTAAATTTTGATTTATTTAAACTCTTAATTTATTTATTTCATGTCCAAGAAATTTTGAGAAAAGGGACATTATTGGAAAGAGGCTTGATATTTACGGGATTGAAAAATGAGAAAAGCATTTCAGAAAGCACATTTATAAGAGATTTGATGTTAACTTTTGGATGGTTGATATATTAATTGTAATTATACATTATATATTAATGTTTTAGTTGTTGATTTAGGATTAGGTATTAGTTTCCAAACGTCATGTTGGTCTGAAGCTTGCACGGTTCGTTAAATTTTATATAAACAGGATACCGTGACCAATATAGGGAGAATGACAACAATAAGATACAGATAATATGATTTTGCAGATAGGATAGATTTGGATTGACAACTGCAACATGAACTACATGTACCATTTTTCTAAATCAATAAAAGATAAGTGTTGTATGTCTCATATGTGGATTGAAAGTACCATTTAGCTATTCAAATCAGTCCTTTGGATAAATCTGTTTATTTTCTTCAAAGTGATAGTTTGGTGTAGCATATTCCTGATTAAATTCATAGTTTCTATTATCAATTGGTCTTTTCATCTTCCATGGTTAAATTCAATTGATTGTGGCCACAATCAATCGGTCTTTCATTTGAAAATTGATATTCGATTGAGATAACTATGAATTTTCTTAGGTTATATGTTCATTTCATAACACCTTTGAAGTGATAGTTTCAAAACTATCTCCAAGGTTGAATGTGACACTTGAATAGATTGGACTCCATTGCCCAGATCGAGCAAGGCAGTGATCTACTCATTGATTATATTATGGTTATTCAGTTCAATGTTTAATGTTTTGTGGCATCATATCCATCTGCTCATTCCAATTTATACATCCTTTATTAAGCAATTTTACAATTTATAAAATATTCAGTCTTGCAGTTTATGATTACAATTTGATTTCCTCAAGCCCACTTGCCATCTTGAGAGATTAGTTGAGTTCCATACAAAATTTATCTTCTATAAGAATCCTTAAACTAGTAGACTGTGGTTAAGGTAAAGGTTCACACGCCTTGGTCCTGCAGAGCCAAAAGTGCAGGGGAAGAGGATCATAATCGATCATTCCCATTAGTTGGCCAAAAACAATTGCATTTCCCAGAATTGGATTAGAAAGTTCATAGGAAATCCAATCTAGCATATTTAGGCACCAACATGTAGCAACATCATTAATGATATCTTGCTTGAAACATGACATCAGGTTGGAGATTTCCAACTTAGAAATGCCCAAGTTGTTCCCCTTAGTAACTGTAGACTAGAATCCTCTGCCCTTTTTGATAGTTGATCTTGAATAATTGAGGTATATTTTCTTGAGGTAATCCTAGAAAGATTGAGATATATCTCCTCCAGCCAGGAGGTCCAGTGTTTCCAGGTAATTATTGTTTACTCCCCTCGGGAAAATGAATTTCTGTGAATCCTCCTCCAGCACATGTTGTGGATTCTTCTGCATGTTGTACAAGAAGTGTGAAACATAATCTTCTAGAGTTTCATCCTCCTTCTGTGACATTTGAAAAATGTCATCTCCTCTTGGGTCACCCCCTTGCAATACTCTTTGTACTTCTGTAGAAATAGAGTTTGCATTTCATCCCAGTTGGTTGTTGCATTAGCTCCTAAGCCCATAAACCATCATAGGGAGGACTCCTTCAATGTTTCTAGAAACAACTTTGAGCTTGTGGACATCAGTGTTGTAGTCAAATATTTGACAGAGAATGTCAAACTCAAACAGAAAGGTGTCAGGGTCTTCATTTATTAGGCCACAGAACTTTGGTAGTGCAATAGTGGATATGTTTTTGAGATTAGGATTGTTGATAAGGCTTGGAAGAGGAAATAGAAATGTAGGTTGTTCCATTACTTGAGGTATTTTAAACTTGAAATGCTTCTAGAAAGGAATATTAGCTATAGGATTATGGACAACAGGTGCACTTAGAACGGAATTATCAAGAAAACTAGCCAAAATTTCAGCGAAGGGTCGAAGGCCAACTAGATCAAAATGCGTTGCTTCAAAGGAAGATGTTGTAGGAAATTCAAGACTTGTGTCAAAAAAAGGTAATTCAACTTCTTCAACTTCTTTGTTCAGATTTGCAGACTCTCCTGGAAGAAATCTACCATATTCATCTCGTCTTCTTCATTTTAAATGCATGCAAGTAAATTCTTCACACTGGTGAAGCAAGTTCAGGATTGCAAACTTCTATCTACAAAGTAGGAAACTATCTAAAAAAATGGAAAATGACTCAATAAGGTTCTCATCTTAACACCATCTCTGGAAATGGCACCAAAAATGAACCGCCTCACAATAGGTACTAGTAATCATGCTAAAGCTTCTCTTACGAATAGTATATTCAAACTAAGGATTACTTTTCCTATCATGAAGTGCATTTAAATTGTCAACCCAGGGACATATACTTGAAATGGGACAGCATAATATGTGCACTAAGTTAAGTTTCTCAAAGAGTCGTGCTACCTATGTTGTAGGAAGTAAAAATACATGAAAGAAACCTACGCTATTGCTGCAGGAAAGGTAAACACACTTGACTACTTAATGGAATTAATTCTAAAAACTACAAACTTAGTTTAAACCTATTCTATTAACACATAGAATTCACCACAATTATCCTTGCAAGTGTTGCAGGAACATACATGAATCTAATGCTGCAGGAATGAAATAGTAAACCCCTATTCAAAATACTGTAAATGCTGAAAGTAAATCTAATCTACTCTAATCTAGTCCACCTCTCAAGTGGGCCCTCTTGGTTGGCTTCTGCTAACTAACTACTAACACAGAAGGTAAACCAAAATCACCTCATTCTACTTAAAAAGGGGATTACATAAGTACAATGCACAGAAATAGAAAAGTAACTTGTTGTGCAAGATGCAACAATATATTTTCCAAAAACTTTCAAACTTACGAACTAAAAATCAAATCCATATATATAGAGGATTGACACTTATTCAAAACATAAAGATAAGTTTTGACTTAAGTCTCGCCATAGAAGAAAAAGGAAATGTAATAGCCCATGACATATGTAATAAAGTCTAGATGACCATAATGAGCACTGAGGAAATATAGTAGAGCTATGCTCCTATATTCTCTAAGATGGTGGCTCCTCCAATGTAGTAGGTGTGTCTCTCGGTGCCATGATGATTTTCCCCATCTCAGCTGGACTTCAATGTTTCTTCTTTAATATTGTCGACCACTCTCAAGCTACTCTTTTTTTCCTGGCAAGTTAGTAGCATGCGGAAATGTATACAAGTAAACTTAGTCAAATCAATCCAAATATTAGAACACACATTTTGATAGCTATATGAATTATTGCAATATATATATATATATATATATATATATAAAACTTTTGGAAAAACATGTCATAACTAACTACCCATGGGCTTGGTGATTCTAACTGTACTTATCACAAGTTCAAATAGTTATAGGTTCACAAATGTCTTGGTAATGTCTTAAACAGAGTATCATGATAACATAAAACAAAGATAATAAATTGTCTCATCAGCTGCCATAGCTTTTGCTTCTCTCTTTCTATGACAGGTGTTTGCATTCAAGTGATTCTTGGGAGCTGTAGGGTTGAGTTTTCATCAACTCCAAAAAATATATGATTGTAACTTTTTTATATAAGAGGCCAGAGCCAGTAATTTTTTAATTTTTATAAATTCAAAAATACAAGCTTCATTCATTGCGGGCACTAGTACGAATGAACGGAGTTAAGAAAACCTCCAGTCTAGCCCGAGACAAGTGCAGTCCATATCATTACAAACATTTTCTGCTATTATATATGTAGAACACTTAGGTAGAGAACCTTCAAGTTCCTTGGCACAAATTTAGAATTAAATTAAATACTTTACAAATAGATATCATGTACTCTTCATATGCAAGATAGGTCTGTTCTACCATTACACTATGGAATATAACAATTCTAACCTAACATTCCAGGTTTTGTAGATTATTACATTACAGAATTTTTAAATTAGATTACATACAACTATCATTTCCATATCAAAAGTCTCCAGTATGTGTTCCTCATCCTCCGCTGCCTTATCCTGAAAAAACATGTATTTAAACAAGCATCTTCCATCCTGGCTACACATTAGTATTTACCAAAAATCATCTTCCACATAAATCCTTCCTAAAAACAAATGGAATTCAAAATGTAATAATATAATTATTCATGACTTCAAATAAACAGAACAAAAGCCTAGTAAAATCTCGACACATTAGTAAGTGTGATGGGTAAGTTCTATATATTTTTAAATATGTATTTTGTTGAAAATGTTGGCAAGTGGGTCATTCAGGATTGATCTGGAAAAATTTAGGATTGTCAATGGTCATTTATGGAAACATATCTGGTATGGATGGTTTCTTGGTGTCAAACACATTTTTGGAGTTATAGCTTGCAAAATGACTAAGTCTAAAAAGCAGAATTATAGAGTATAACACTACAGTTTTGGTCAATGAAGAAAGTATATGAAAAATGAAGACATGTGAGCTTAAGAGAAGCTATTTTGGGATGTATATGACTTTTAGTTAACGTCTCTTATGTTTTTGTGTTGAGAGCAGTAAGTTATAGTATGTTGAAGACATGCAAAGATAGAGTAACAGTGATACAAGACAGATGAAAGGTCGTGATGATTAAGGGAGTATAATGTAGAGTCCAAACATGCTAAGTTTTATTCAGATTGAGGATATCATATGTCTTGTTAGTATATGATCTCTGACTTGGTATTGACCTTTTGTGTAAATGATAATTCTATTGTTTGATGCATTGGAAGCCGACCAGACATATAATGATGTATATATAGGAAGAGATTTTTATAAAGAAAAGTATGCATGTGATGAAAGAAATGGATGCAAATAGATGAATACATTGTGATGAAAGAATCAGACAGATGATGATATGAACTACAATAAGAACTACTTAAGCATAGAAGATGCTTGTATTGTTCACTATTGAGAAACCATTGTAACAAAATCATATTTCTGATTGTATGAGTAGTGAGCTCAGTATACCTTTAATAGGGTTTTTGTATCCCTCTAACAATAAAATGTGATAATGTAATAATTATCTCCTAACAGGGCTAGGTCTCCTAGCAGGGACATAATAATTTTAGTACATATTTGTGGGTACCATCCCCATTGGGGTTTTCTCTTAGTCTGGGTTTCCTCGACAACAAATTCATGGTGTTATGAGTTGTGTGTTTTATGTTTATGTTTGTGTTTTATGTTTATGTTCTTTTCTTTTAATTTAAGGGAGATCAAGATGGATTCTGAAAGTTTGGAAGAAAACTTTGAAGCGGCACTTAAAGACCTTGATAAGGCTAAAGCAAAAAATGGTGATTTGAGATTCAAATTAAGAAGAGCAGAGGGTTTCTTCAAGAAACTAAAGGAACAACTTGAAATATCCAGGAATCAGATACAAGATCATATTGATAAGAGAAAAGAGTATTCAGACAATGATACTTTAGATTAGATAAAAACAACTTGAACAAGAGAAAGATACTTTGAAGCTTGATCATGAAACTACTTCCCTTTAGATGGCTAATGAGAATAAACAGGTAAAGGATGATAGAAAAAAAATTAAAGAAACCTTAAAAGATGAAAATGTCGAGATGGAACAAATTAAGAATAAACTTGATCACTACAAGAACAAGTATATGGAATTAGAGTTCAATATAATCAGATCATAAAATGAGAACTTGTTGAGGAAAAGGAACATATTAAAAAAATTCATTTAAGCAGTGATAAGATTGATGAGCAGAGAGATAGATAGAAACCTAAAGGATACATGACAGGAATTTGCTTCAATGAAGCTGAAAGCTCAAAGACTCGGGAAGAAAAAATAGAAGTAAAGACTAATGGAGAAAGACCTACTCTTGAAGAACCTAAAGATTAGATCAGACCCTTCACAAGTAGATGTTTTGGATGCAACAAGATGGGACACATGAAGAGAGACTACAGAGGTAAATCTCCTTACAAACCCTTTTCAGGATATTGTTTTTAATTGCAATGCATTTGGACACAAGAAGGTAGAATGTGTTGACGAGAATTTGGTGACCGGGTCCGCCAACAGGTGTAAGTTGTCACCGGGTACCGGGGTACCGGCCAACTTTTCTTGTAAAGGTTGTTTGTGGAAATGAGATTCCCCAAGCCTCCAAGAACCTGAGTGTCAGGTCTCAATGGCGCGGGGCTCAATTGGGAGATGTGACTATTTTCGAGGGGGATATTTGGTTTCTTCAACTCATTCTCTCTGGGGATTCAGGAAGGTGAGGTTTCTCCAAGCATTCTACACTTAGAAATAAACTAAAAAAGATCCTGCAAGGTTAGAAGTATTTCATCTACCTATAGTTATATTTAAACATTCAATACATCAATAATGCTTTGATATACTACGCTAAATACTGAAGAAATACACAACCATCAGTTCATATTTGATTAGTAGCAAGGAAAAGGAGGTCGTTAATCTACTTAAAGTATCAGAGTAGAAGACATGAAGAATATTAAACATAAAAAACCATTAACTTAGAAGACAAAGTGCCAACAACGTCATTGTAAGAACTCTCTCTTCCTCATTAACATTCCTTACAGCAAGCACTGGTGCATGGTACAATGGTAGCCCCAAGGGAGAATCTAACTACTGAAAGCTTTAAAAACCAAGGAGCATTGAGCTCTATAACTGAAATGAAAAATACTACTTCTCTATTACTATGGACTGCAAAATCATCAATTTTGCCGACCCTTGGAAAAGGGCCGGACCTACTATTTATACATATTTTCTTCTAACCCTAACCCTAACCCTATTTCACATCTACGTGGCATCCATGTGGGTCTGACGACTCACTTTTTGTGCACGCTTTCCAATGCTTAGTTCCCCAGATCTGGGTCTCTTTCCATCACCCAACCCATGCCTTTCATTTGCTAAGTATGATGAGACCCCCAGGCCCGGGCATTGTTAAATTTCTAATTTTGCTAAATACATATATACTTTCCAGGATTTTTGAATTACGCTAACCTTTCAAGGAAAGCAGGTGCCATGACGGTAAGATTTCCAGACCCCATAGTTTTTATTTATCTATACATTCTAACAGTCACCTTGCCTGGTAGGTTTCTAAAACAACATACTTTCAACATGTCTAAAGCTTCCGCATCTTCACCACCCGGGAGTCTGAAACTTCCTTCTACGGCAGTTACCAGAGCAGCGGTTAGGTCCAAAATGGAGAAGGCCCTAGAGAAGCTTCCCCTGAGCATGAAATACGTGAAGGATAGTGTCATCATGGGCTCAAAGATTGAGTCCAAATTTCAATTCATCACCGACACCAACGTCAGGACATGGCCCGAAATGCAGGCCTTGGTAAAGATGATGTACATTCAGCGGCAGGCTGGAGATCCATTGGCCATTAAAATCAGAAACTCTAGGATTCTCAAGGCAGCTTGTTTCCCATGCTCGGTGCAGTCACTAGAGCTTATTCTCACACTTGCAGTGCACTACAACACATCTGTCTAGGTAGTTATGCTTGCAGCCCAGGAGCCAACCGAGTATCCCACCCCTATGGTATCTCTCGACACCGCAACTTTTCAAATGGGGTTGGGGATTCCTCAATTTGATAGGCTAGCTATAGTTACCAGATCAGATTCCTTGGCACAGTTTAATCAGTTGGAAAAGGTGGCCCGTATATATATATATGAACAATAATTGGCTCAAGACCCTGAAGAGGGATCCCAAGAGGATGAAGCTAGAAATCCCCAGGTCCAAATTTAAGGAAAGCATCTAGATGGGGATGATAGCATTATGTTGGGTCTTCAGACAATAGCATGCCTGAGAATTCTCTGGGTAGATGTATTACTTCTTGCTTGGTATCAGCACAGGTGGGGAATATTTTGACTGGGCTGCCATAATTTCAAATCACATAGATTCCCAGTTCTTTTAGATAGCCCAAAAGAAGAAGTTTTTTATGACTTCTTATGTTCTCTGGGCCCTAGCACAGCAATGACCCCACACCAATGGGTTACTCACCGACGGCATACTCGAAATAGCTCCTGCACAGAAGGCCCCTTGGGATCATTTCCCACAGATTCAATGGGAGGCTAGCTTCCCCAATTTTTGTCAGGTAAATGATGCCTTTGTTTACTACAACCTGCTCACACCCACCCAGGATGTAGGATACCGCCTGTCTATAGAGGCGATGAATTTGGTTTGGAGTTACGGGCATTACTATATATAGTTTCAACAGCATACATACATAAGGGTGACCAGCTTCTCCGAGAAACCCTACTTGTTGCCCAAACATTGTGGGGACAAGGTAATTCTTTTAGAATATTGTAGATAGATGATGGAGCTGCATGCCCTCTTTGCCTTAAAGAAGGTGACCAACATTCCATTCCTAGTCATTTGTGGGAATTATTCATGCAGTCTGGCCACCGCTAAAGAAGCAGATAATGAGCTGAAAAGCTATAACTTGGCAGAATTATACTTGGCACAGAAGCATTTTGATCTGCATGAAAAAATTGCGTCGGCACTTCCCTGGGCATTAGAGCCCCACTGTTACCATATGGAAGACTTCTGGGAAGATTTCTAGGATGACGTGGAGGTCTAGAGCCGGCACTACATTAGAATGACCGCAGGGATGATGGAAAGATTAAAGCTCTGAAGATTTCTGGAAGACTTCTCAGACACCAGCTCCATAATAGATCCCCAGTACAAAGCTAAGGGGGTCGATAAATTGGCCCTTCCACTAGTGGACTGGGATGCCCAGGAGGGGCCCACAATTGAAGAGTTCACCCATAATGTGGTTGAACTAAGCCACACCTATTTCAAGAAGGTGTGCCCCGAAAGCGTCCGTCGGGCTGCCCAGCCGATACCAAAGTTAACCCCAGGGGCCGGGACTTCTTCACAAGGAGATAAAGGAAAAGGAATAATGAAAAATCTGACCTTGCAAGAAGTCCCCATAAAAGAACAAATAAAACAATCAGTAGCAGCCTCCCAGCAAATGCGGGAGAATCTAATCACGTGGCTGGCTACTCCAGTACTTATGGCCAGACCAATTCATCCTCCCTCCTCCCCTTCACTAGCGGCCTTGATGGTTAAGGAAATAGGGGTGGACCTAGAAGAGCAAGTAGTACTAAGGGATGTGGGGCCACCCTTATTCACTAGAAGAAAGAAGAGGCTTAATCAAAATCCCAAGGCAGAGCCAGAGCTGGGAATGCCCCAGATCCCACAAATTGAGATCCTTTCCTCTGACTCCCTGGAGCCAGCGAGGGAGACAGAGCCTGCTGATGTCCCAGCCAACTTTCCCCTGCAAGATGAATTTGATGATGTTTTTGTAACCAACGAGTTCGGGAATCTGCAAGGGGACATTGAGCAAACAGAAGCTGAAGTCCCAGCATAGGAAGAATATTTGGAACAAGAACCTGCATAGGAGTAGGAAGAACAGATGGAGGAAGAAAAGGAAATAGAACAAGAGGTTTCCTCTGAGGTCCCAGAGATATAGAACATGGGAGTGGACCAACAAAAGCAGGGTGAGAAAATGGCACCTGCTGAGGGAACTGAACCTTCGGGAACAACCGTAACCTCAGCCACCGTGTTCCAAATGCCACTCCTGAAGGTTACATTCAGGGAGGTCATCACTATGGCTCAAACGTTAAATCTTGGCTCGATACCCCCCATTGCCAAAAGATGTGCCAGTAGAAGAAGAAATCCTGATGATAGAACCTGCACAGGAAACAGAAGAACGACAAGAGGATGAAACCCCCGGGGTGGCCAATGAAGGCCCAGATGAAGTAGAGGATACAGATAATAGGGATAAAGAAATAAACGTCACCAGGGAAGACATTGCAGATAAGTCAAGAGATGCAGAGAAGGAGTCGGGCAAGACTCACACCACTGAAGAGGAACAATGGCAAGATACCAGGGAAGAACCCAAGGAACAAACTCTGGCTAATAATCCACCCTTTCCGCCATAGTGGTTGATTGAAACCAAGAAAATAAAAGCTTTGTCGACTCCCAGAGCTCATCTCTCCATGGCCGAGATGATGGCTCAGGCCTAGGAACCACCAAGGGCCAAGAAAGCCTGGACGGTTCATACTCTTCGAACCAGGTCGGGAAAAGAAATAATTGTAGTTGTGGCAACACCTCCCCTAGACACTGATGAGGCAACCGCCGAAGCCATAGATTATGATATCACAGAGATATCACGGGGAAAAAGAGGAAAACAGGGTGAAGTAGACTTGTTGAAAGAAGCGACCAGAGCCGTGGAGGCTCGTTATGAAAAGGAGGCCCAAAGGCTCAAGATGGAAAAGGATAAAATCATCTGATGTGCCACTATGACAAAGCAACATAGACTCCCTACGAGCAATGAAGAAGAAGGCCCAAGCGGTCGATGAGTGGGTCGCTCTGTAGATAGGAAACACCCGGCGCTTCCTGGTATCCACCCTCCCAGACTTGTATATGGCCTGACATGTTCTACATTAGGTAGAAACTATTATCAACATATGGGAGGGTGATATAGAAAATTATGAAGCATGGAAGGTAGAACTTGAAGAACTCCTCAGCCTTGGGGAGGAAATGGTCTCTAAGTTTGGGATTCTAGGAGAAGAATCATTCGATTTTGTGAGGACCCAACACTCTAGACTTGACCTCACATTGGAGGTGCTCAAGCAACTGGTAGGGATTCTACATAATAAAATCAACACGGTCCAATATTCTTCAAATTTGTATAATGCTTTTGTCACGAAGGTCTCCGGAGCTGACCCATTCAGCACTGACACATGCACGTCGGAGGAATATGTTTTGGGGAAGTTGATGAATTAATGGAGTCAAGATATCAATCCCTGAAAGGAGTAGATGGAACTCAAATGGTGAGACTAACTCGCATGATCCTTAGTGGTCATGATGCGGCAAAAATGGCCGATGAATTCAAGAGGAATGTTTCAGAGCTAGGAGAACAGATCAAGGTGGCCAAGTACCAGCGGTCCGGCCTCAAAGAGATTGATAAGGATGGAATCTCCCACCTCCTCCAAACCTTCAGTGATAACAAGCAACAATAAAGTTTCTCTGGGGCTAGAGAAAAAAACTAAGCATTCTTGTATTCTTCATTCTTTTGGAACGTAGGTTCCCAGATCCCAGAGTCTCGGAACCTAAATTTTGTATTCTTTCGAGTGATCTGTGTCCCGGTCCCCGAGGCCGACCGGTCACTTTCAAAAGTGGTTAATAAAGATTTTCAGAGGGTAGTTGGCTACATCAAGGCACGTCGGATCAACAATTGGTCTTCTGACAAATGGTCTTCTCGAGGTGCCACTTCAGATATACACCTAGCGCATTGGAGACAGGGTGCCACATTTCCCATTTATGAGGCATGTAGCCTCGATCCCTGGGGAATCAAATTTCTTCTTTCTCTTTCTCAGCTCTCTTCTCAAATCCGATTCTTCTACTTTATTCTCTTGTCTTATTCTTTTGAAATGTCAGACCTTCTCCATCTCGAGGACTTTTGTAAAGTGGTGCAGGTAGTACCGGCCACTAGATAATATATTTTATGGAAAGATGTGAAATAGGGTTAGGGTTAGGGTTGGAAGAAAATATGTATAAATAGTAGGTCCGACCCTTTTCCAAGGGTCGGCAAAAATCATGATTTTGCAGTCCATAGTAATAGAGAAGCAGTATTTTTCATTTAAGTTATAGAGCTCAATGCTCCTTGGTCTTTAAAGCTTTTAGTAGTTAGATGCTCCCTTGGGGCCGCCATTGTACCACACACCAGTGCTTGCTAGAAGGAATGTTAATGAGGAAGAGAGAGTTCTTACAATGACATTGTTGGCACTTTATCTTCTAAGTTAGTGGTATTTTATGTTTAATGTTCTTCATGTCTTCTGCTCTAATACTTTAAGTAGATTAACGACCTCCTTTTCCTTGCTACTAATCAAATATGAACTGATGGTTGTGTATTTCTTCAGTATTTAGCATAGTATATCAGAGCATTATTGATGTATTGAATGTTTAAATATAACTATAGGTAGATGAAATACTTCTAACCCTGCAAGATCTTTTTTAGTTTAATTGCTAAGTGTAGAATGCTTGGAGAAACCTCACCTTCCTAAATCCCCAGAGAGAACGAGTTGAAGAAACCAACTATCCCCCTCAAAAATAGTCACATCTCCCAACTGAGCCCCGCGTCGTCGAGACCCGAAACTCAGGTGCTTGGAGGCCCAGAGAATCTCATTTCCCCGAACAACCTTTGTAGGCAAAGTTGGCCGATACCCTGGTACCCGGTGACAACTTACACCTGTTGGTGAACCCGGTCACCAAAGTCTCATCAACAAAATGTAGGAAACCTGGTCAATCAAGAATCAAGAAAGATTACAATAGGGAAGGAACAACAACTAAGATCACATGTTACAAGTCAAATAACTTTGGGCACATTGCAAAGTATTATAAGTTGTAGGTTAATCAGAACAAACCACCTACTACATGCTACAAAATTCATAATCTAGGACACATAGAAAAGTACTGCAGATATAATAGACCTGAGAACAGAAGTGGTCCTCCACCTATTGATAAAAAGAAGAGTACTAATGATATTAAGAGTATTGAAAAATGATTTAATAGTCATTTTAGAAAAGAAGAAGATGTAAATAGTGGTAAGGTATGGAAATTAAAAGAATCAAATGAGGTAGATGCTACTGAGTCTTTGCCTAATGCGAATATTTCCACATCAACCTAGATCACCAAGCATGGCCTTAGGGAGAGCATTGGAAGGAAACGTCAGAAATCTATCCACCCCCTAATTATGAGGAGTAAGATCTTGCAAGCTTATAGAGAGTATGTGGAGATATTGTGGAACATATATTTGTGATCGTGTGGTCTTACAAATCTATATTTTGTGATCGCCATATTTTTAATCGATTGGATTATGTGCTGAGATGTGTTTATTGGGAACTGTTTCATTTCTTTACACAATGAAGTATAAGGTCAATCAAAATAACTTTTATGAACATCATTCAAAGAACAGAGCCTAAGGAGAATAGGAATTTGAGTTGAGAGAAGCAAAGAAGTAAGTTTGTTAAGCGTTTGATCAAAGCAAAAATTTACGAAATCGGAAGATAAAGGTATTTAGATCTTTTTTGAAGCTTTTGTTATGGATACTCCATTGATTTTTGATGTTGCTGAAAGGTCAAGGTATAAATTCAAGAAACACTCATTCAAATCAACTGAAGATGATCCCGAAGGTGTGTTTTCTCAAACACCCTACGACATTCTACATGTTGAAGACATTAGGGATTACATTCACTGTAAGTATGAGTCTTTGGGAGACTTTGAGATCTATAAAGAAATAAAAGATATGATTAGAGAAGATGGTAAGATGAAATCCAAATTCACACATCTTGAGAACCTTAGTATAATGTAGATGACTGAACTTTATGAATTCGACGAAGAGGAATGGATTAAGATAATTCTAAGTAGAGTTCACGACCAGCTCATTTGGCTTGGAGATCAACTAGGGAAGATTTACAGTGACTTAATTCATGGTATAACAGGTTTGGATAACTCTGGTGTTATCCCTATCATAGAGAAGAACACAAAGAAATAGGTGGAAACCCTAATGCATTCACGGTGGGATAAGAGAGCGATGACAGTTAATGATATATTTCAAAAAGATGTTAGATTGATTTCAATGATTCTAGGTTATAAACTTCATTATAGAAGCCGGCCTAACTCATTATCAGCATGAGTGATCATGATGGCATATAAAATTGTGAAATAAAATGTTAATTATAACCTTTGAGAAGTACTTGCACAATAACTCTTGGAGAATGTGACGCAAATAAAGAAGGATAAGTTGAAGGCATTCGGGTTTGGGTCTCTATTAATACACATGAATACTCATATTGTACATAGTTTTCCTGGTATGCACCCTAGAGCTTGGAAGGACAGTGAACCCACTGAATTTCAGATCACACAGAGCTATAGAAGACAAAATAGTATAGGGTTGATGGTGAATTATTTGGTATGATCAAAATCTTGCAGAGACAGATGAAGGAAAGAGTGAGGATCCCTGAGGCATTGGTATAAAAATACTAGGATACAATATGTTTCATGGTTGAAATTGATTGTGTTTTCTTTGAGGTAGTGCAACCTAGGAAGAAGTGGTGTTATCCTCTGGGATATGAATTCAGTTATGAGGTCTTGACCATGCAAGTAGAACATATTCTATCCTCATAAATTGATCCATTCAAAGAAAGATGGGGTACCTATGAAGAGAAGTCTGCGAAGATAAGGGAAGAGCATACTCGAGTTGTAAGAAAGAGAAAAGTAGAAAATATGGTAGATGATCTAGCAGCCAAGGCTAGTATAACAAAGGAGGAGATGAAAGAGGTAAGAAAGAATATGACAGAAAGAGCTTCT
The DNA here is from genome assembly GCA_018584345.1 of Thuja plicata. Lineage (NCBI taxonomy): Eukaryota > Viridiplantae > Streptophyta > Pinopsida > Cupressales > Cupressaceae > Thuja > Thuja plicata. Next base: position 641,618 of record MU225402.1, on the reverse strand, counting down.
AGGTTGGTGAGTATTTCTCCTGCAACCCTTCCACCTCCAGAAGTTGAGAAGGTTATTAGTACACCCTCTACTGTGATTGATGTACTAGAGACTACACCTACACCACCAAAGAGAACATCTAAGGAAGTGAAAATCATGGAATTTCCTAGAAGAAACAAAAGATCCACCAAACAGGACTCTCTGCCTAAGAGACAAAGGACAAAAGATGAAAAGAAGAAGGGAGAAGAGAAGAAAGTTGAAAAGAATAGCATTAATGTGAAACAACTCTACAAACCTGACATGAAAATACTGGAGAAGAGAATAGTTGATCAAGGAAAGCTTATCACATTGATCAGATAATATGAGAGGTATGAGGCATCTGATAAAATTTTGATTAAAGACATGGTAATAAATCATTTGCTTTCTTTTAAGAAGAACTTGTTAGAATTTGAAGGTAGTATACATGAAGAACTTTATGAGAAATTGGAAATAAGGAAATATTTAGCACACATAGAAGATGAAATAATCAGAGTACAAGTAGTTGAAGATAAGTGACCTATTGTTTCAGTCAAAGAAATGGAAAAGATATTAAATTCTTTGAAACCTTTGTTGCGAACCAAGTCAAGATTGGTGAAGATAATGGGGAGAAAATATGAGGAAGTTATTGAGGAAACACATAAGGAAATTGATAAGGTATTGATGGGAACTAAACCAGGGAAGTTCTAATCTCCCAAGGCTACTAATCCTAAAATTCTACAAGATGAGTCATCAAGAATAGCTGGTGTAAACCTCAATACATTAAAGGATGAAGACAATAGCCATTTTGTCAATACTGTGAAGAAACCAGATTTCTTTTTTCTAGTGTTCCTTTGTCTTTGGACACTTTGCAGCATGTTAGTGATCCTTTTGAGAGGGTTACTGACATTGATGGAGGAAGAATTGATATAACAGTGACACAAAAGGAAGAGCAGAAAGTGAGCAAAGCTGAAAAAATGAAGGAAGCAGTAGATAAAGTTGAAATGAAACAAGAAACTCATGCATTTGTTTCTTCATATTTATTGTTGGAAAGTGGGGATAGAACTCTGAACATTGATGTTGAGAGTATGGATGAGGATGAGTTGATGAACCTATCCTTCATCGCATTTGCAAAAGAAAAGGAGATATCTGAGTAGAAAGGTGGGAAGAAGTCAAGGGTAATGGAAAGACAAGTTGATACTTTCAACAAACTCTTACCTATACCTTTTGATTTCCAATCAAAGGACAATGCAGAGAATTTGAACAAGGTATTGGATGACTTTTCCAGTCATTATGAGTCCTTAGAAAAGATCGCTGAAGAAAAAGCAGAGAAGAAGTACCTTGCAAAGAATTTGCATAAAGTATGCAAGTTTATTTCTTGGGACTTAGGCATACTAAGAAAAATTGTACCTAAAGCAAAGATTTGTGTGTCGCATGGTAGAAAGTTATATAGTTATTGTATAAATCCTATCAGACACATTAAAAACATTAAGGATATAATAGCAAAAGACAGACAAACTCTGGACAAGTTAATGACTAGTTGTGAGACCTCCTCGCATACCATATTGGAGTTAGAAAGAGAAGTGTCTAGGATATTGGATGAATTGAGTGTTTTGGAAATAGAGAAAGGGAGAGTTATGGGAATATTTGGTATGCTAAAGAGTTTATTTACTCCTAAGTTATCAATTCTTGAGATCCACCTTTCAGACATGGAGAAAACAGAGCATGCATGCCTATCGAGCTAAAGACAACAGAGTCATCCTCTTTTGCACTAAATGGCTTGATTCATGTGATTCAAACACTGGTAAAGACTTGGTCAGAGAAAGTGAAGAACTTGGAAAGCTCATTCTAGGACGTGCTTAAGATGGTATAAACTTTTTGGGCAAGCAATTTTGTTATGTACTCTACATTTTTGTATTCCTTTGCCATTGATTTCAAAGGGGAAGAAGAGTATATATGAAAAATGTACAGAGAAGAAATAGAGGAGAATAAAATATGTAGAAGAGATAAAGAAGGACAATGTATATTCTTTTTGGTATTGACACTTAGTCATTTTTTGCTAAGTGTTGCCATCAATGCAAAAGGGAGAGATTGTTGGCAAGTGGTTCATTCATAAATTTTCTTGAAAACTTTAGGGTTGTCATTTATGGAAACATATCTGGCATGGAAGGTCTCTCCATGTCAAACATAGTTTTGGAGTTATAGCTTGCAAAATGACTAAGTCCAGAAAGAAGAATTACAGAGTATAGCAGTATAGTTTTGGTCAGCGAAGATAATATATGACGAATTAAGACATGCAAGCTTAGGAGAAGAAATTTTGGGATGTATATGACCTTTAGTTAAGGTCTCTTATATTTTGTTGTTGAGAGAAGTAAGTTACAGTATCTTGAAGACATGCGAAGATAGAGTAACAATGATATAGGACAGATGAAAGGTCGTGATGATTAAGGGAGTATAATGCACAGTCCAAATGATCTAAGTTGGATTCAGATTGAGGATTACCTATGTCTTGTTAGTATATGATCGCCGACTTGGTATTTACCTTTTGTGTAAATGATAATTTTATTTTTTGATGCATTGGAAGCCGGCTGGACATATAATGATGTATATATAGGAAGAGCTTTTTGTAAAGCAAAGTATGCATGTGATGGAAGAAATGGATGCGAACAGATGAATACATTGTGATGCCAGAATCAGACAGGTGGTGATATGAACTACAACGGGAACTACTTAAGCATAGCAGATGCTTGTATTGTTCACTATTGAGAAACCATTAGAACAGAATCATATTTTTGATTGTATGAGAAGTGATCTCAGTATACCTTTAACAGGGTTTTTGTATTCCTCTAACAAGGAAATGTGCTAATGTAATAATTAGCTCCTAACAGTGCTAGGTCTGCTAACATGGACATAATACTTTTAGTACATATTTGTGGGTACCATCCCCACCGGGGTTTTCCCTTGGCGAAGGTTTCCTCAACAACAAATTCATGGTGTTATAAGTTGTGTGTTTTATGTTTATGTTCTTTTCGTTTCAGAAATTATCTTGTTAAGTTGGAGTTTTCTAAGTTCATGTTTAAAGTGTTTTAATACTGATTCACCCCCCTCTCAGTATTACTTAATCCTAACAAAAAATACATTTAGAAATGCAATTATTCATCTCAGAACTTACACCTCATACTTATTGTCACTCTGCCCATGAATAAATTGATAAAATGTATACTACAAAACCATAGAGTTTCTTCTAGTACACATGCAGTGTCCATATCAAGAGTCATAGGCTTGCTCACACAACTTGCTTCTAGAAAAACTGCATAAACCTACCATATATGTCAATAGAGGGCAACATATCTTACATCCTATGAAGCTAAACGATGAGCCAATATCAGATTCAAATTAATCACTTCACAATCATAAGCATACAAACTAATCATAGTAGATGAGCCCAAAATTGAATCCATCAAAGATAACGAAACCCACTTACCAGAAAAAAAGAAACGATACTGCATAGACATTCACCAAAACACAATCCATTAATCCCAAAGAATAGTGCTCAAGATATTAACTTTCTAGACATCCATAATGCTTAAGCAAGATAGAGTATAATTAAACATAAATCTTGAAACACACATAAGAAAACATGTTCCATAGATATCTATATATTATTTATTTTATGTTCAGAAAATGAATATGCCTCATTCTAACTTGTCCTCTGAATAAAAACACATATATGCTTCCAAATCCCCACAAATATCAATATTAAGAGTCATAAACAAACATTTATGAAATCAGCATTTAAATAAACAACTTAGCGTACCCAAGAAGCCATCAAACTACATCAACTAGACATCCAATCTTAAAACCAACAGAGCTCATTTCAAGAGCTAATACCAATCAAGAGCCCACAAACAATCCAAAAATGAGTGCTCTAAAACCATAATGTGATGAAACATGATGTCACAGGCAAGGGCGAAGCAAGGCAAAGGACCACAGAAAGAAAGCTAGGAGAAAAAAAAAAAGAAAAAAAAATATAAGTATATATATATAAACAACCACAAAAGGTGTGAAGAGATAGAAAAGAAGAAGAAATAAAAAAACAAAACTATATATATATATATATAACCAACAAAAAGGAAAAAAAAAAAGAAGAAGAAGAAGGAAAAGAGAACGAGAAACACAAACCACAAACAAAAAGGAAAGCTTAAAAGCCAAATTTACTCAGTTGACTTCAACCTTTATTTGACAGACCCAAATACATAAGTTATAACAAAAATTGTAATTGCTCTAATTATCTAAATACACAATGGATGTCCAAACAGACTTCTCATGCAAGATCGTAGAAACACTCTTTATCGTCGTCAACTAAAATCTTGCAGAAACTAAAATCATAAGAAAGCATTTGTGAACCGCAGCATAAACTATAGAGAACCTACATTATATCCGTTGCAATTGATTCATCTTCTGTTTCACAATTACACGTGTGATTTGTATATGAACCTTCCGAGAAAGGCCATGCATTTTCCTAATGTCATAAAATAATTAATACCTTTAACAAAACTTTCAAACTCAAAACATTATAAAGATTAGGCCTTGTGAAGCCATGAATCGACCACAAGTAAATGCTCCAAATATTCATCATATTTGTACGTAACAACACGACTGATGTTATCCCTTATAGCCATTCCAATGGTTATGAACTTCTCCATGAGACAGTGGATCTTCTTAAGCGTGGGATCGAAAGTCTTTGCATGTTTGAAGTCCTCTTCCAGCATTGTCATGCACTCTTCCATCCACTCGGCCACACCTCTCATGTGTATACTAGCACTGTAAAGGTCGAGCAAGCACCCATCTGAAAGACTGTTGAATTCGTGCATCTCTAATTTGAGATATTCGACAAATTCTTTATGATTTTGTATCAGAGTGTGAGTCTCCTCTACTGCTTTATCGCTACGTGGGTGTCTGCTCTTATATTGTTTCAATTTCTCTCGAATCCTGCATCCAATTCTTTCAACATCTTTAATAGCTTCCACATTATTTGAATGGGCCTCCCAAAATGTTTCAGCCCACTCGAGAAACTCATGATACCTTTTTGCATCAATGTAGAGGCCGTTTGAAATTGGATATTGAAACGATCCTTGAGATGTGTAGTTTTATGGATTATCCCTCCTGAGCGGATTGTAATCAAGTCCTCAATTTGATTATCAAAAAAAATCAGTGATCTAGCTTCGTGTCACGACCGGTTTTGCGACCTCCTTATTATGCGGATCATTCAGTCGACTTATGCCGACTTGGATGAGTCGACATGTCTGGGTAACTATGAAAAATGGTTAATTTTCTTTGTATATTTAAAATGAGATGGCAAAATTGGCAAATGTTGTAATTTTAAAATGATTAGTTAATTTTGGAGGTATAATTATCGTGTGCATTACTGATGATAGTTTTGATTGTCGAGTGTTTGAGTGGTTGTAGGTCGGAGGATAGAGGTGTGGTCGAGGAGAGAGGTCTAGCTCCTTACGTAGTGTCAGATTCGGATGCAGTAGTGCCACGCACACACCACTAAATGATGATTTATTAGTTTTGCTATGAGTGTTAATGATAAATGACTGAAGAAAAAATAATAATATATGCGATCATTTTTTTTATTTTATCTAAATGGGAATGTGAATCGGATTTTACTAATTTACATATTTGTTAGGAATTCACTTATATTTTATAACCTTATATTTTCTTGTTTCCTGTATATTAGGGATTTTCCTAGTCCTAATGATTTTATGACAAGATTCACTTTAATAGGATAATGTTACGCTTTAAACTGACACCAATGTG
>MU225402.1:611753-625652 GCA_018584345.1 Thuja plicata | reverse complement strand
CTGTGTAAATCATGAGGAAGTGACGACTTCCAAATGATTATCACTTGTATTTGTAAAAGTTATTGGAAGGTGACGACCTTACAATAACTTGACCTTCTATTGTGATAGACATCGTGTGATGGCTGAAGCAGATCACAATAGATGATTTCTTGCATGGTGGATTCAGTTCTTTAAACACACCATTGACCTTCTATTGTGATAGACATCGTGTGATGGCTGAAATAGATCACAATAGATGATTTCCTGCATGGTGGATTAAGTTCCTTAAATAGACCATTGACCGTATATTGTGATAGACATCGTGTGATGGCTCAAACAGATCACAATAGATGATTTCATGCATGGTGGATTAAGTTCCTTAAATAGACCATTGACCTTCTATTGTGATAGACATCGTGTGATGGCTGAAACAGATCACAATAGATGATTTCTTGCATTGTGGATAGAATCGCTGATTGAGGCAATCCACACCCTGAAGCTCGTGAGTTTGTGGATAAAATCGCCGATAGAGGAAATCCACACGAGAGCTTGTGGATAGAATCTCCGATTGAGGCAATCCACACCAAAGCTTGTAAGCTTGTGGATCGAATCACCGATGGAGGCAATCCACACAAGAGCTATGGATAGAATCGCCGATGGAGGCAATCCACTTGAGAACAAACTTTCACAATTTATGAGCTTATTGTGATGTGCATTTTATCTTCCCTAGCTAAGAGGAAGTGTTGATGTTTATAGCTTTGATCAGATAAAATGATCATAATATTATGAGAAAATAAATAACTGATATATATATATATATATGATGGTCATTACTACTATATATTAATATACATATTTAACATTATCTCTTTATAATATCAAAGTATATAAACATCATTGAATTGATAATATTGTTATTCAGATAAAACAATATATCATTCTACATTATATATGCACATTAATATATATAATAATAATGATATTATTATATATATCAATATACATATACAATGTATAATGTATATTATAATTGATAAATTAATATTTCATACTCCTATGCAATACCGATTAGTATCGGTTAATACATTGTCGCCGGTTTGGATAATACCGATTGACATCCGCTTTCTTAATACCGATTGTCATCGGTTTAGTTATGCAATATGTGTTAACCAAATTCTATGCATTCCAATTAATATTGGTTCCTATGAAATATCGATCCGGTTTTGATTGGTTGAAATGTGAGACCAATCGTGTAATGATAGGGTGATGTAATACAAGATCTCCAATGTGTATCGATTTGTATCGGCTAACTTAATGCATGGTTATCAGGAAGTTTTTGAACTATTAATATATCACCTGCGATTTGTTATCAGGTTAAAAGGATTTTCTATGAAAGGACATGACATTATAGAGTCATGTCTCCTTAAGGAGACATGTCTCTATAATGGCATGTCTCACAAATCATATATATATATGGTCATTGGTTGTTTAATAAGGGTGAAGCGTATACAGCAAACAATGCAAGTCTCACTTATACAATCTGTAGAATATTAATATTAACATAAATATATATATATCATGTGATTATATATATTACATATATTGAGGTTATATAAGAAAAATTAAAAGCCACATATTCTGATTTAAATTTAACAATGTGAGATTGAGGAAGTGAAAGTGCAAGTGTGAAAGTGCAAGCAAAAGTGTGGTATTTTGTGATATGAAGAGTGAAGGTGAAATTAGATAGGATTCTGATTTAGAACAGATCACTCGAAGATGCAATAGAACATCTGATCAGCAAGGATCCAGTCATAATCAGAATAGAGATCTGAATCAGCAAAGATAGTTGCTTACACATACAGGTCAATTCATTGCTACTCTCTAACAATTGTAGTAGTGATCTAAAATCTCTTAACAGAGTAGACTTAATAGTATTTTTGTAAATCCTCTCACAAGGTAGCATTTCTATGTTGAAGTGTTGAAGACCTCTAAAAAGGCCACTGCTCACAGGGTGATTAAATCCTTTAACAGGGTCAAACCTAACAGTGTGTTATTGTAACCTTTAAAAGGGTTGGCTCCTAAAAGGGCTCACTTCAGAAGAGTGAAAAATAGTAACTAGTTACATTGTTGGTTTTTCCCATATTGGGTTTCCATGTTAAATCTTGGTGTCACCTCTGTATATGTTATTTTTTTATGCTTTATGTTTCTGCACTTAATCACTAAAGTATAATTACATTGGATATTATAAAGATTTCTTTGACACCCGACTTACAGAAGAATATGTTAATTTACCGAGTAACAGTGTTAAAGTATTTAAGACATCTAAGGGACAAATGATTTCTTTTGGAGTAACTGATTCACCCCTCCCCTCTTAGTTACTTATCTCATTTCCAACAATGACACCCATAATGGCTACACCCATTTGTGGAAAAATATTATCACAGAATCTATCAACATGATAACGTCATAGACTCACTCACATGGCTACTCCCATGTGTGGAAATAAAAATATACATAATCTCTCATCACCAAATCATTCAATGTGATATCATCATGGAATCTCTCAACATAATATCCACCATGGCTACTCCCATGTGTGGAAATAAGCATAGACACAAGTGCCCATCACAAAATCACTCAACGTGATGTCATCATGGAATCTCTCAAAATGACGTACACCACGGCTACTCCCATGTGTGGAAAAAGCACATCATTCAAGGACTTTCACCTAATATTTCTCCATCTTAGAGAAATATGCATTTTAGAAAATAAAAAAACTAATGTAGAGACTTCCTCTCAGCAAGAACAACATTCTCCACAACCCCAAGCTTGTCTAAAAAATGTACAAATTTCACTCGAGAGAGAGGCTTGGTGAGAATTTCATTTGTTGGTTCATCAATGCAAATATACTTGAGTTGAATAGCTTTCCTCAACACTGTATCTCTGATGTAATGATATTTGATCTCCACATGTTTTGTTCTATCATGAAACATTGGATTCACATAAAGCTTCACACAACTTTGATTATCACAATGAATCATAGTTGGTTCTAATGCTTGACCAAACAAACCTGCAAGAAGCTTTCAAAGCCATACTGCTTCTCAAGTAGCTACACATGTTGTAATATATTTAGCTTCTACAGTGCTTTGAGCCACATGTCTGCTTCCTACTACACTAGGAAATCATGGCAGACTCTAAACTGAAGCAACATCCAGAAGTGCTTTTCATATTAGTTACACTCTCATCCCAATCAGAATCAGAATAACCATGTAAATTCATATCACATCTAAAGAATATCTCAAGACATATCGAACTGTGCCACGCAAGTATCTCAAGATATGCTTGGCTGGAACTAAATGAATTTGTCTTGGTTCACACATGAACTGACTAAGAGCACTTTGTACATGGTGGAATTTATCAAATCAGAGCTAGTTGCAACAGTTCTCAACTTCCTCAAATTTGTCTCCATGGGAGTAGCCATGGACTTGCAATCGAGCATCCCAAACCTCTTCAAGATATCTATGGTGTATTTCCCTTGAATAAGAGTAATTTCATTAGGTCTTTGCCACACTTCCAGTCCTAGAAAGTAATACATGAGACCAAGATCCTTCATCTCAAACTCAGAGGTTAAATCTTGCTTGCATTTAACAATGAGACTATCTTCTCAAGTAAGAAATAGATCATCAACATAAAGAACCAAAACTGAGACTTTACCATTAATTATCTTGATGTAAAGATTTGAATCTGCATCATTCTTGGAGAATTCAAAGCTCATCAAGTATTGATCAATCCTTTCATACCATGCACGAGGTGTTTTCTTAAATCCATACAACGCCTTCTTCAGTTTGCATACATGAGGCTCCTTCCCATGAATCAATAAACCATCTAGTTGTTCAATAAACACTTCTTCAATTACACTATTAAGAAATTGAGTATTTACATCCATTTGATGTAGCTTTCAACCTTTAGTTGATGCAATAACAATAATAGTCTTGATAGATGTATAATGAGCTACACAAGAAAACATCTCCTGATAATCTATTCCTTCATTTTGAGAGAAATCTCTTGCCACAAATCTTTCTTTGTACTTCTCAACACTTCCATAATTTGCATGCTTGATCTTGTAAAGCCACTTGGAAGACAATTATTTTTTATTTAGGCCTTGGTACAACATCCCAAACATCATTCTTGATGATAAACGGATATTCTTCTAACATGGCATCTCTCCAAACTTGCTGATTGGATGCTTCCTCAAAGCTAGAATGCTCAAATTCAATGATATGACTCATTGATGCCACATGTTTTGAAAATTGTTGTGGTCTCTTTCTTTCTCTAAAAGTGCCACGAGGAGCTGCATAATTTGTTGCCTCTTGCATAGTTTGTCTAGTCCATAGCCGCCTCTTTCTATTTGTAGAAATGTTACTTGGCCCATGAGTTGGTTCTATAGGATCAAGTGAATCAAAATTCTCTTCTGGTTTAGCGGAATCCCTCTGAATCTCATGAGAATGATCAAAATAAATTTCCATATGCTAAGGTGTTTCTTGTTCTTCTTTGTCTATCTCTAATGAAGACCCTTTTGATCTTTTGAAGGCAACTTCCTCTTCAAAAGATACATCCCTGTTGATCTCAATTTTTTCTACCCTAGAATGTCTATCTTGTAGGCCTTAGAAAACTTACAGTAACCCACAAATATACCTTTCTTTCTTAGTGGTTCTAATTTAGATCTTTTGTCTTTAGGCACATGAATATAAATAGGACTACCAAAGATTCTCATGTGACTAACTTCGAGTTTGACACATGTGAAGGCCTCTTTAGGAGTCATATTTTCTAATATTTTATGAGGACTTTGATTATGAATATATACAATAGTTTCTGGAAACTTTTGCCCAAATAAAAGTTTGTAAATTTTGATAATGAATCATGACTTTGGCTATCTGAACTATGGATCTATTTTTTCTTTCAGCAACTTCATTTTGCTGACTTTTGTAAGGGACACAAAACTCCCTCTTAATCCCCACCTCTATGCAAATTTTTTGAAAGCCTCCAGAAGTGTATTCTTTTCTATTATCAGATCTCAAAACCTTAATTCTTTTTTGCGGACATGTTTTCAACTTGAGCTTTGAATTCTTTGAATCTACAAAATACTTCTTCAGATTCCTTAGATTTCAAGAAATAAATCCAAGTCATTCAAGAATAGTTATCAATGAAAATTACATAATACCAAAACCCACTCAAAGAAGTCACGAACAATGGTCCACATAAATAAGAATGAATCAAATCTAAAATATCTTTTGATCTAGTTTCACTACTTAGAAAAGAGCTTTTAATGTTCTTACCCAGTGCACATCCTTTGCAAATGCCATCATGTTCTTGACTAAGCTTTGGTAAACCAGTAACCATATTTTCCATGGATGGAAGAGCTTTGAAGTGTAAGTGATCAAGTCTCCTATTGCATAGCTCACTTGAATTGATGGATTCATGCACTAATGCTTGAATTAGACAAATAAAAAGTTTGTATAGACTCTCTTGTCGAACATGAATCACACAGACATAATTGATTCTAGAGTTATTTGGCCAAGCAAGAACTTTTCCTTCAAAAAATGTAACTCCATGCCTGTTGTGCTCCAATTCTAAAATTGAGATCAGATTTCTTTTGATTCCTGGAACAAACAAGACCTCGCTCAAATGAAGAGGAAAGCCAAAACATATAAGAAGAGAAGTGGCTCTAGCACCTTTTACTGAATAACTTGCATCATCTCCAATTATTACTTGTAAATTGGTTTTTCTTTCTACCAATTTTGAAAGATGCTTTCGATATCCTGTAATGTGACGAGAATCACCACTATCAATCAGCCAAGTGTTGTTGTCAGTGGTAACATTGCTCGAGAGACTTAGATGAATAGAAATCCTTCTGAGTTATCACTAGATTCCTTTTTAGGTGACACCTCATCAACATTTGCAGCAACAACATGATGTTTAGTTATTTTTACACAATCTAGAGAAAAGTGACCATAATTGTCACATCTGAAACATTTAATCTGAGAGAAATCCTTCTTCTTCTTTCGATCATGAGCTAAATCAGAATTACCATCTCTATTCCTCTTGAAATTTCCTTTTCCCTGTTTTCTCGCTTTCCCTCTGAATGTTTGAGTAGCAAGAACATGATTTTCTTCATTATGATAGCTTCTTCCATTTCCTCTTTGATATCAACCTAGATTCTTCTTGAATGCAATCAGCTCTAAGACAATCAAACTTGGAATTTCATATCTTCCACAAATGCCTTGAATAAAAGACTTCCAAGATTGAGGAAGACTATTGCCAACATAACTAGGCGTTTATCTTCAACTATATCTCCAATGACATATAGATGATCTTTTAACTCAACAATCTTCATGAAGTAGGAAATGGTTGACTCTCCTTTAGTCATTTTAATATGAAGGATTTGTTGTCTTAAGACAAGAGCTCTATTGGTATTGTTGATCTCATACAGGTCTTGAAGGGTCTTAAAAATGAGTCTAGCAGAAGATGATCTTTTACAGAATCTATCAAAAACTTCCTAACCTTAATGTCATTCTTCTTCCATTGAGTTTTCTCAGGCTCATCGAAGGACTTGGGCACATCCTTCTCCATGAAGTCTAGAAGATCATTTTCTTCCAATGTGATAAAAACTCTGAGTTTGAACAAGAGGTGAAATTTGATGCACCATCAAGCCTATGTTCAACTTTTAGACTATTAATCATCTTGATGGAAACTTATTCAAATGAGAAGAAAGAATAAGAATACTTGTTGCAAAAATGAAATTGATTCCTAAACTTGCTTAAACCTGCTCTGATACAGTGTTGATTTTTATCACAAAAATAAACATAAACAACACCAAAACAAAAAATAGTGAACACAATAACACAATAATTACCGTGGGAAAACCCTCCAACTCAAGGGGAAAAAACCCAACCACAAAAATTGTCTCTTTTATTGAAGAATAATCAGCAGTCTGAATTAAAATGCATATCAAAACTAAATAATTGACGCAATAAACAAACACTATATTCTACATATAATACTAAACATTGTATATGAACGATACTAAAATTTAACGATTGTCCCAAAACACAAGAATAGCCTTCGAACAATAACCTTAGACCAACAATGAATTCAATACTAGAATAAACATCACATTACACAAAACAACGAACTCTACATGTTTAGTCTATCGTGACAAATGAACCAACTGTCGTTACACAAGAAAGTGACTCTCCATTTTGTGGAACCGTTTATCAATGAAATTAAAACTCTTCAGAGTGTTGAACTCTATCTTCAAAGAGAGGATAATCGTTGATGTTAAGAGAGATACAAGTGACATCTAGATGAAGCGATATCAGAGAATATAGATAAATATTCGATTGAATAGGCAACAATAAAACACATCACTTAGAAAGGAGGATCAAAACTATATCACAGAGACAACTATCACATGCATATATATATGAGTGAAAGATATCTCCTACAGCTACATAATGTCAACAATTATCACATTTTAAAGGAAACTTTATATATATATATATATATATATAATCTCTTTAAACTAAATCTTCAAACATTGAATCTCTTTAACCTAAATCTTCACGCACGCACGCACAGTGGATGGAAGGGAAGGTGTAAGAGGTGAGGCTAATTAATAGGAGATGGAGGATAGAAAATAGGAAGGGGATAGGTGAGGTGGATTTATGAGGTTTTAAATCAATTAAGAATTCAATATTCCTCACAAAAGGGAAATTAGTATTTATGAAATTCAAAATTCCATAGATTAAGAAATTAGCAAATTAATCAATTGGAAATTAATTAATTGTGAATAATTTGGGTAAGGAATGAATAAATATAATTTATTCATAAAAGCTAGGGATAAATAATAGGCCATTCATGCCAAGAGGAAAAATTAGAGAATCATTGGCCGAATCAAAGGCATTAATGCGCAATTGAATTGATTTTGATGATATTGATAAGGATTATGATAGTTCCGAGGCATTGATGAACTTTGACAATGCACTCAAATAATGATGTATGAAAATGGTTAAATAGAATCAATGAACTTGGATGATGCCAGAGGATTGATAAAGAATAAGGAGACATCGATGAACTTGGACAATGCTCTTGAAATATTGATGATCTAAAATTGCATTGATGAACTTGGACAATGCTATTGAATTGATGATGATAGGTTGATAGTGATAGCATCGATGAACTTGGACAATGCTATCAAATGGATGATGAAAAGATATGAAGCATTGATCAACTTGGACAATGCCCCTAGCATGGTGAGATTGAATTAATGATGACAAGATTGACCAGATTTGGAAAGTATTTGATTGATTTGATTAGGCATCGATGACCTAAGACAATGCCCCAGAATGGTTGGAATGAGTCCAAAATTATCTTGGACTAATTAGGAAGATAATACAATTGATTTAAATTGATATAGGATGATTTGATATTGTTTGGAATCATTTAGGATCAAATAGGATCGGTTTAGGAAGATTTAGGATTGATCGATATCGATTAGGAAATGATCAATTCGGCCAAGAGGACAAAAATATTAGCAGTTAAACAAATAATTCATAATATTTTATTTATGATGAATGACACAATGTTGTCATATAATAAAGACCATATGTGATACATAGAACAATAATTAGAACGCAAAACAATGTTTCAACTATAATGCCAAAAATGTTAAACACGTAGACTAGCAGGCATGAACCATTTTTGAGCGTCTACATTTTGCTCATCTTTGATACAATGCGATTTTGAGTGTTGTGTCAAAGAATTTGGAATGCAATCACATTAAAACATGCCCTAGTGACAATGGGATACATGGGTGCTCCCTCAAGAAATTGGTCAAAAAATGCAAATGATAGGTCAATTTTTTGACAATGACGAGACAAATCCACAGCAACGAACGGTTAAAAAATCAGAGGTCAAACGCAAAATTTATGAGGCTCAGAGTGCAAAAATCATTAGGACCAACACAAAAGGCAATGGTTGCACGTCCATCTAGGAAACCAAGAGGCTATAAAAGGCTTGGAGAGGGATTTGGAGGTCATTTTCACTCACTTTTGAAAGAATTTGAGCTCTGGAACTAGGATAGTGGATTGGGTGCCAGTGGAGAATCAACATGGGGAAAGAGTGTGTAGCTACCGATAGCCGGAGGACGCATGACCAGAAGTGAGTATATCTGAGCCTCTTAGTCATTTCTATGTTTTGCACACATTTATCTACTGTTAGGGTTCAAAAACTGGGTCAAAAGCGGGTCAAAGGGCAAGTTTTCCTGCACACACATGTTAAGTGCATGACAAACACACTTGGCATGCCAAGTGTCACACTTGGTTGGCCAAGTTGCGTTGTTGGTGAAGAGGATTTGCAAATCAGGTCAAATAGACTCCAGAGGGTCCTAAACATTCCTAAATAGGTCAAAACCCTAAGAGAGGTCCAAAAATAGGTCAAATTTGGTCTAAAATGGTCAAAGTTGGTCAACAAGTAACAGGAAGTATAGAAAGTTGACCAAAATTGCATTCTAATCGCAGGAGGAGCTGGCATTGTTGCAAACACATGAGAGCAGACCGACGTGTCTTAACATACGACATAGGTTGAGTGATCACAAGAGACAGATCCTAGCCTCACTAGGATTGTACTACATCATGTACATGCCTGAGATTAGGGCAAACTGAGGACTGGTCATAGCACTAGCAAAATGATGGCACTCGGAGATGGGTTTGTTGCACTTGCCGACCGAGGAGGCGACAGTGACATTGGAGGATGTATGAGGCATCCTCAAGATCTTGATACATGGAGAGCTTGCAGAGTATGGCCCTGTGATAGGGAGGTTAGCACTACATTGAATGTTTGACAGCGATGACAAGGATCTGGACGTCATGGACTATGAGATCAGATGGGAGATTGTGGCTAGACAACATGATCGACTGGTGGCAGTTATATGTTGCATGATCGCAGGATTACTAGTACTAGATAGATGAGGAGATGACTTCCTTATTGCCTGGGGGAGAGTACTTGAGTGCATGATCATGGATGGGATAGTGTTCGCATGGGGTCCCTGAATGCTAGCTATGACATACTACTATCTCCATCAAGTAGCTTACAAAGGAGGGTTATCGATCAGCAGTTGGATCACAGTGTTGCAATTTTGGGCCTACAAGCATACAATTGTATTCTGGCCTATTACAAAGAGATTTGTGATGCCAGATATGCCATATGTGTATTTTATCGTAGAGCACTCGCACAGAGGCCACTAGGATATGTACTACACTTCAAGCATGAGATGGATACACTCAGAGATTTTACATGGCGACCATACAAGGATTGTCCCAAATGGGATGACAAAATAGAGAATTTACCATATTGCAGACATGAGAGGTACCTCATTGAGCGGAGCATCATAGGACATGTGGTGATCAAGATGCAGCTGCCAAAGAGATTGCGGAGGCAGTTTGGAGAGAGACAAGGATTTCCAACACTCATGACACTATTTGCACGATTGAGAGGCGAGGTCAAGTTGTGGGGTGCACTACTCAGGCCACAGGTAGCTTACACTGAGTTTGAGAAGATACAACCTAGGAATTGAGGAGTAGTTGTAGATATCACAGATGCAGGGACAACAACTGGGTATGACAGATGGTTCGCACAGCATAGACCTATTCCTCTGACAGCTCCGTTGCCGAGATTATGGGTGTCGTAGGATGAGAACACAAAGCACAAGGATGAGAATGAAAATAGTGATGAGGAGGAGGATGAGGAGAGAAACACTGATTCGAGCACTGAGGATGGGGATGATGTCGAAAATGATCCCAATGCTATGCCTATGCAGGTAGATGAGGACAAAGAGGATCCGCTACAGGATGAGGATATACAGGTGTTTGATGAAAGGGATGAGGTAGACAGGCTGCAGAGACAACACATCATAGAGCTGACTAGCTAGATAGACAGATTGATCCTCAAGAGAGAGACATAGATCAAGCATCATGGGTAACCGAGCGATCAGCATGCGCTACAGATCAAGAGACATGGGCGATAGAGTAATCAAAATTCATAACATAGCTGGACAGATTGATAGTAGAGAGATACATTCATTTCCTCTTGAGACACAACTATGTCTAGAGCATCGAGGGCAGAGAAGGAGTCATGACAGTTTATCAGCAGCATTACAAATGCTAGCACACACAGGATTGCAGAGATGCTAGGGGATTCTTGGGTAGAGACACAGTACTAGAGATGCATGTATGAGAGATATGTGTCGTGAGATCAGTGGGCTCTGAGCTACATAGTGTCTTCTATCATATCACACTCTAGGCGGACATAGAGTAGTAGGGGAGTGCTAGGACCGAGGGGGCCACCTAGGTCAAGATAGACAATACATCAGACATGAGGAGCTTCATGCTCTAGACATGACAGAGATTAGGAGGACCGAGAGAACAGAGGCTGAGGGACATTTACTAGTAGGGGGACATTTTTTATAGACATGTTATATGGCATGAGTCTATGGGCCTTAGTGTATATAGATCCTTGATTTTTGTACTCTGATACTTTTCAAGATATATATATATATATATATATATATATATATATGCAACTATTTTATGATGATTTTTCTTATGTACATGATGGATGCTTATGCTTTTACTTTCCTGTTATATGATGATGTTTAGATATTGTGATGCATTTCTTTTCTATTCAGTATATACATGTAGTAATGCAACATTGGTTTTTGGAAAATGTTATAGCTTTTTGAATTGTATGGATGCAAAATGAAAATGTGTGTTTTAATTTTCTTGTTTATAAATGAATGGATGCAGGATGCGCATATTTTTGGAGTTTTCTTTTTTAAATGCATGTATGCAGGATGCACATGTTTTTGATGTACCAGAGTACTAAACCAAGGCGATAGCAAGGACCGACTAAAGAAGTGTTAGCAAAAAGCAGAAATTAGACGAAGAAATGTTAGTAAGAGGGAACAATGTTGGCTTTTATAAGTGCATTTATGTCATAAGAGCTTATTTTGATATTGCAAAATGGATGCAGCGCATTGTGACATAAAGAGTCAGAGTGAGAAAGCAATCTTTTTTGCGTAAACAAACACAATGCAGATAGAGAGTGATCTTATCCGTCCTGAAGCATATATAGAAGGCATGCCCCAAAATTTCACGAGATCATCAAACATGCAAAAGGCAAAGCAAAAACCTGATCATGAACCATCCCGACCACTCTCATAAGTTCAATAATATCACCGAGTAGCATAGGAACATGACCAAAAAGAAAATCAATAAAAGATAAAACACTCGCTTGAAACAATGTGAGCCAACAACCATTCTGATCTTTTTGTTACTTTCATCAAGTGTTTTTGTTTGATAGCTTGGTTTTGATTGACTGATTGGATGATAGGTTGGATAGGTTGGATAGGTTGGTTGGTTGATAGTAGATATTGAAAGCTCGAACAAGTCCAACTACATTGAATGTTGAGTCGCAATGCTTCAACTCGCGTTTGTGAGAACATGATTTTGTTAAGCACGTGACGATGATTCTTCCATTGATGTATGCATACATGGTGATCGGTTAGCAAAAGAAAGAAGAGTATGTACAAATTTATTATAGATTTTGAAGAGACTTTTTCAATTTTTAAGATTTTTGAGGCATTTGAATTTTTTTGTGATCTTTTTTTTCAGGACTTTTTTACGATTTTTAGAAAAAAATTTAGGTCTTTTTATGCTTATTAGGGATTTTTTGTGACTTTTTACAATTTTTAGAGACTTTTTTCAGCATCATATGTGATTTTTATAGTCTTTTGTAGGATTATATTCAATTTTTATTGATTTTTTTAAGGATATTATTGGATTTTTAGAAGTTTTTTAAGACATTATGCAATTTTTTGGATTTTCAGCTTCTTATTTTGATTTTTAGGATTTTTTCAGGACATTAAGATATTTACAAGATGTTATCTCCATTTTGATAAGTGAGGAACCCCATGAATCAACCATGTTCAAGGTCTTGCCCCCAATTCGAATTCAAATTCAAATTCAATCATTGCCAGGAATCTGCCCCCAAATATAATACAAACTATATATAGAGGCCAAAGTTATGTGCAGATTGGGTGTGCCAAGGAAAGGACAAAGAATATCAACCATTTACATGTTATAAAGGGGCACTAGGGTCGACTCAAAGTGAAAGATATGATCAGGAAAGGACAATAGAACACCAGGTGGAATCACGATAGATGTTGGAGCAACAACTTACTATGTGTGGCGCCTGTTTGCTAGGTTTTCACGAAGGTACTTTCCCAAAGCGTATGTTTACCAGGTTTTCACTTGTGGATGAAATTTTTCTCTTTATTGCTATTTTTGCATGCCAAGATTCCTGTTTACTAGGTTTTCATCAAGGCAACCATTTTTTCTCTTTTTCACTTTTTAATTCTTTTTTTGAATTTTTGTATTTTTTCAAAAACTTTTGCGAATTTTTTTGTTACATTTTTCAGGATACTTGCGGAGGTGTATGTTGTTCACTGCTTCTCACAATGGTTCTCCCTCTGGTGTTGAAAACTGATATTGATAAGAGTTGGTGACATTGCTGTAAACACGTAAAATTAACCAGGTGTATCTCAAACATTTTGAATTATAAATCTTAGCCAAATGCTTCACAATTTCATCTCAATGCAAATCAAATGGACATTTATCAAATTCAAAGGAACAAATTTCAAATCAAATAATCATGAAATCAATTAATTAAATTCAAGCCTAAAGGGATTAATCAAATTATGCAATTGATTTTTCAATTGTATAGTTCAAATCAAAATGGATCAAATCCAACCCAATCACCCTTCCATGGCTAATTTAATTAAATGATGGAGTTATTTAATTCCTA
>MU225402.1:576792-602678 GCA_018584345.1 Thuja plicata | reverse complement strand
TCTTTGATTACTTTTGTACAAATTCCAAGAGACAAGAATAGAGCAGCCGATGCAATGGCCACTTTGGCATCTTTACTTCAGCTACCCGATCAAAATGAAAAGTATGAGTTCTTGGTGGAAGAATTGGTGAAACCAAGATTTGACCTACCTGAGACCCAAATTATTGCCCTTTTACATGGACATGACTCTCCGTGGTATGGACCTATCTATGCTTATGTTATGCCCTGCATCTCCGTCCCTACATTTTGTGTGCAAAATGTTGGGTCCCCCTTTCTATTTTTTCTTTTTGTTCTTGCCTTGTCTTTTTTTTGTCTTCTTTTGTTTTCTTTCTTTGGGGTTTTCTTCCCTGCGGTTGTGCTTTGTTTTTTTGGTTTCTTGTGCCTCCGGGACCTCAATCCTAGAGTTTGTTGTCCTTTGTCGGGAGCTGAATTTTGGACTCTGAGATTCTCTGTCGTGATGTTCTCTTTCCTTAAGGTGATATCGTCATGAGGAATCCCTGGGCCCAGAGTCCGGAGGTCTATCTATCCAGAGTTTGTGGATGGAAAGGTGGCTTGCTTTTTACCGCGGGTATAAATAGAAGTTACCTGTCATTTTCACATTTACCGTGATTTAAACACTCAAGCAATCAGAGCAATTTTGAAGCGATTTGCAGCAAATTAACGTTAATCCAGTGCTAAACTTTTCCAGCATTTCCGAGTGATTGTGAGTGCTTTGTAGTGGTGGGTTGTGATCGTTGAAGGTTGGATCTACTGTAGAGCTTTCGCAAAGGCTTTCTTTTCCTCTCCTTTTTGAATTCTCAGGTTGGTGCCTCCTCTCCCTTCGGCTTTCCCTCTATCTGGTGTCGTTGTTTTCTTCTTATTTTGTGTTTGCCTTTGCCCTTTTGTTTTTGCTCGTCTTTAGTTTCTTTATGGTTTGCTGCCCGTTGGTGGGTCGGCTCTGCCAGAGGGTTGTCCACCCTCTGTGCAGGTGTATTTTAGCCTGTAAATAGTGTAGAAAGTTGTACATATTTTGTGTTTTGCCTAGTTTCTTATAGATATTAATTCTGTGATGTATATATGTGTAAATGCGGTGTATATATGTAAATTTAGTGTATATTTGTTGTATATCCCTCTGGTTTGCATATATATATCCCTCTGCTCTTATGTATATTTTCTGTGTATCCTGCTAGGTAGCTTAGCAAGCTCGCTGTGTTGCCCTTGTCACTGGTTTTTTTTCCATAAGCTCGTTCTGAGCAGAATACCACATGTTTGAAACTCGGCTCTTGGCCGGTTTAAAACATGCTATTTTCTCTCTCCTCCATAAAACTAGCCTGTCCTCATTTATGACCCATGTGTGCATTTAAAACTGTCCAAGTGGACTTCACTTTTCGTGCATTCAAACAGTTGGCTCCGTCGTCATCGCCATAACTCTTATTTATTACTCACCCACGTGGTGCCCACATGGGTCTAACGGTTTGCCTTTTTGCACATCTTTACCAACGGTTACTTCTCCGGGCTCCGGGTCTCCTGCCATCATCCATCCCATGTCCTTCTTACCAAATGTGATAAAATTCTCAGACCTGGATGGTTAATCAAATTCCTAAGTTCATGATATGTATGTGTGATTTTCAGAGTTTTTGAATGAAACTAAATTTTCAGGGAAAGCAGACATCACAGTGGTAAGATCTTCGGACCCTAGAGTATTTATTTATTAATGTGTTCTGACGGTCACTTTGCATTGCAGGTTTTTGGAATACACTCTCAAACATGTCTGAAGCATCTGCATCCTCACCACCCAGAAGTCTAAAACTTCCATCTACAGCAAGTACCCAGGCGTCAGTAAAACCCAAAATGGAGAAGGCTCTGGAAAAGATGTCTTTAAGCTTAAAATACGTTAAGGACAGAGTCATCGCGGGCTCAAAGATTGAGTCCAAGGTCCAGCTTTTTACCGACACTAACGTCGGAACATGGCCAGAAATGCAGGCCTTGGTCAAAGTCATGTACATTCAACAACAAGTTGGAGACCCTTTGGCCATTAAAATTGGAAACTCCGGGATCCAAAAGGTAGCTTGCTTCCCGTGCTCGGTGCAGTCACCAGAGCTTATTCTCACGCTCTCGGCTCTTTACAACCCATCTGTTCGGGCTGTTATGCTCACACCACCAGAGCCAACAGGGTACCCCACTCCTTTAGTGTCTCTTGACCCTGATACCTTCCAGAGGAGCTTGGGAATCCCTCAATTTTCCAAGCTGACCGTGGTCACTCGGTCTGATGCCTTGGCCCAATTCAAGCAATTGGAGGAAGCAGCCCACATATATATGAACAATAAAGTCCCGAAGAGGGACCCTAAAAGAATGAAGCTAGAGATCCCCAGATCTGAATTCAAAGAGAGCATCCAGATGGGGATAATAGAACTATGCTAGGTCTTCAAGCAATAGCATGCCTGAGAATTCTCTAGGTGGATGTACTACTTCATGCTCAGCATAAGTACAGCCAGGGATTTTTTTGACTGGGTGGCCATAATTTTGAATCATGTCGACTCCCAGTTCCTCCAACTGGCCAAGAAGAAGAAATTTTACATGACTTCTTATGTTTTCTGGGCCCTAGCATAGCAGAGGCCCTACACCCATGGGCTACTCATAGATGGCATACTCGGGCTTGGCTCGGATCAGAAGGCCCCTTGGGATTACTTCCCACAGATTCAATGGGAGGCTAGTTTCCCCAGCTTTTGTAGAGTAAATGATGCATTCGTTTACTACCACCTACCCACACCCACCCGGGATGCAGGATACTGCCTGTCCACGGAGGTGATGAATTTGGTCGAGAGTTACGGACACTATTATATACAATACCAGCAGCATACATATATAAGGGTGACCGGCTTCTCTGGGAAACCCTACTTGTTACCCAAGCACTGCGGGGACAAGATAGTCCTACAAGAATTTTGCAGACAGATAATGGAGCTACATGCCTTCTATTCCCTAAAGAAGGTAACCAATATTCCATTCCCAATCACTTGTGGGAATAATTCATGCAGTCTAGCCGCCGCCAAAGAAGCAGACAATGAGCTGAAAAGCTATAAGTTGGCGGAGTTCTACTTTGCGCGGAAGCACTTTGATCCGCACGGCAAGATTGCAGCGGCACTTCCCCGGGCTTCAAAGCCCCATCAATACCACATGGAGAACTGTTGGGAAGACTGCCAGGATGACATGGAGGTCTAGAGCCGGCATTACGTTAGGATGACCGTGGGCATGATGGAAAGATTGAAACTCTGGAGATTCCCGGAGGACTTCTCGGACGTCGGCTCCATGATAGATCCCCAGTACAAGGCAAAGGGGATCAATACATTGGCTCTCCCACCAGTAAACTAGGATGCCCAGGAGGGATCCACCATTGAGGACTTCACACGTGAGGTGGTCGAGCGCAACCATGCTTACTTTAAGAAGGTGTGCCCTGGGAGTGTCCGCAACGCAGCCCAACCAGTACCAAAAGAAACCCCGGGGGCTGGGACTTCTTCACAGGGAGTGGATAAAGGAAAAGGGATAGATACAACTCCTCTTGTGCAAGAAGTCCCCATTAAAGAATAAATAAGGAAATCAGTAGTAGCCTCCAAGCAAATGAGGGAGAACCTAATCACAGG
Source organism: Thuja plicata (assembly GCA_018584345.1). Taxonomy (NCBI): domain Eukaryota; kingdom Viridiplantae; phylum Streptophyta; class Pinopsida; order Cupressales; family Cupressaceae; genus Thuja; species Thuja plicata. The sequence goes on along the minus strand of MU225402.1, from coordinate 599,062 downwards.
GCTGGCTACCCCAGTGCTCATGGTCGGACGTGTTCATCCTCCATCCTCCCCTTCACTAGCATCCCTAATGGTTAAGGCAACAGGGGTGGATCCGGTGGAGCAAGCAACAGTAAGGGATGCGGGCCCACCCTTGATTACCCAGAGAAGGAGGAGGCTTGACCCTAAGCCTAAGAAAGAGCTGGAGCTGGGGATGCCCCAAGCTCCACAAGTTGAAATCCTTTCTTCTGACTCCCCGGAGCTAGAGAAAGAAGCAGAGCCTTCCGATTTCCCAGACAACCCTCCTCTGCAAGATGAGTTTGATGATGTTTTTGCAACCGACGAGTTCAGTAACTTACAGGGGGTCATCGAGCAGATGACAGAAGTCCCAACACAAGAAGAAGTTGAGGAAAAAATAACTACGCAGGAGCAGGTGCAAATGGAAGAAGAAAAGGAAATAGAGCAGGAAGTCGTCTCTGAAATACCAGAGATGCAAGATGCGGGGGTGGACCAACAAAGGCAGAATGAAAAAGCAGTATCTACTGAGGGAACCGAACCTACAGGAGCAACCATAACCCCAGCTGCCACGTTCCAACCGCCACCCCCAAGAACAACCTTCGGGCAGGTAATAACCGTGGCGCAAACATTGTATCCTGGCCCAGTACCTCCCCTATTTCCAAAGGATGTATTAGAAGGAGACGAGATCCCAACGACTGAGGCTGAAGAACAAGAACGATAGGAGGGCACCCTCGGGGCAACTGATGAAGGTCCAGAAAAAGCTAGAGATGCAGGGGACAAGGTTGAAGAGATAGACGCAGCAAGGGGAAATGTCCCTGATAAGGCCCAATATGAAGAAAAAGGGGCGGGTGAGACCCACACCACTAAGGAGGAACAGCAACAGGGCACCGGTGAAAAACCAAAAGAATAAACTTTGGCGAACAAGCCACCCCTGCAACCTCAGTGGTTAGTGGAGAGCAAGAAGAGAAAATCCCCGTCCACCCCAAGAGCTCACCTCTCTTTGGCTGAGATGATGGCCCAGATCCAGGAACCACTAAAGGCCAAGAAAGCCCAGACGATTCATACTCTTTGAACTGGGCCGGGTGGAGAAACAGTTGTAGTTGTAGCAACACCTCCCCCAGACATCAATGCGGTGACGGTAGAGGCTGAAAATTATGATATCGCAGAGATATCACTAGGAAAGAGAGGTAAACAGGGCGAAGTAAACCTGTTGAAAGAAGCGGCCAAGGCAGTGGAGGCCAAATATAAAAAAGATGCCCAAAGGCTCAAAGTAGAAAAAGAAAAGACAGTGAACCTCATGGGTTTTCTTACTGAGTTGGCCTGGCCTATTAGTGTCATTCCTCTGGAGGCCTCCACATCTAATGCGCCATTACCATAGAGTGACATTGAATCCCTGCGAGCAATGAAGAAGAAGGCCCAAGCGGTCAATGAGTGGGTCGCTCTGCAAATAGGAAACACCCAACGTTTCCTAGTGTCCACCCTCCCAAATTTGTACGTGGCACGACATGTTCTGCATCCGGAAGAAACTATTCTTAATATATGGGAGGGTAACATGGAAAACTATGAGGCTTGGAAGGTGGAGCTAGAGTAGCTCCTCGACCTCAGGGAAGATATGGTCTCTGAATCCAGGATTCTGGGAGAAGAATCATTTGATTTTGTGAGGACCCAACACTCCAGACTTAACCTCACATTGGAGGTACTCAAACAACTGGTAGGGGCTCTGCATGAAAAAGTTAACACAATGCAATATTCTACAAATATGTACAAGGCATTTGTAGCAAAGGTCTCCAGAGTTGACCCATTCAGCACCGATACATGCACTCCGGAGGAATACATCCTGGAAAAATTTGATGAATTAATGGAATCTAAATACCAATCCTCGGAGGGACTGGACGAGACCCAAATGACAGGGTTAACTCACATGATCCTTAGTGGTCATGATGCAGTAAAAATGGTCGATGAGTTCATAGATAATGTTCTGGAGCTTGGAGAACAAATTGAGGCGGCTAAGTACCAACGGTCCTGCCTTAGAGAGATTGATGAGGATGGAATTTCCCACCTTCTCCAAACATTCAATGACAACAAGAAACAATAAAGTTTCTCTGGAGGTCGAAGAAAACCCAAACATTTTGTATTCTTTATTCTTTCAGAATGTAAGTTCCTGGATCCCAGAATCCCGGATCCCAAATTTTATATTCTTTCAAGTGATTTGTGTCCCGGTCCCTGAGGCCGACCGATCACTTTTAGAAGCGGTTAATAAAGGCTGTCAGAAGGTAGTTCGCTACATCAAGGAACATCGGATCAACAGTTGGTTTTCTAAAAAATGATCTTCTCGAGGCATCGCTTCAGAGGTACACCTGGCACATTGGAGACAGGGCACCGCATTTCCTATTTATGAGGCATGTAGCCTCGATCCCTGGGGATCTGATTTCTTCCTTCTCTTTCCTGGCTCTCTTCTTGAGGCTGATTCTTCTGCTGTATATTCTTGTCTCATTCTTCTGACATGTCAGGTCTATTCCGTCTTGAGGTCTTTTGTAGGGTGGTGCAGGTAGTACCGGCCCCCCGATATTGTATTTTAACATGATGTAAAATAAGGTTAGGGTTAGGGTTAGATGAAGATGTGTATAAATATTAAGTTTGACCTATTTCCAAGGGTCGGCAAAATTGATGATTTTGCTGTCCACAGTAATAGAAAAGCAATTTTTCATTTTAGTTGCAGAGCTCAATGCTCCATTGTTTCACTTTCCATTAGTTAGACGCTCCCTTGGAGCGTCCATTGTATCACGCACCAGTGCTTGCTAGAAGAAATATTAATGAAGAAGGGAGAATTCGTTACAATGATGTTGGCATTCAAACTTCTGAGTTAAAGGTATTTTATGTTTCATGTTCCTTATGTCTTCTGCTCTGACATTTCAAGTAGCTTAACGACCTCCTTTCTCTTGCTATTGATAAAATACTAACTGATGGTTGTGTATTTCTTCAGTATTTAGTGTAGTATATCAGAGAATTATCAATGTTTTGAATGTTTAAACATAACTATAGATAGATGAAGTACTTCTGACCCTGCAGGATCTTTTTCATTTTATTTGCTAAGTGTGGAGCGCTTGGAGAAACCTCACCTTACTGAATCTCCAGAGAGAATGAGTTGAAGAAACCAGCTATCCCCCTCAAAAATAGTCACTTCTCCCAACCGAGCCCCGCACCGTCATGACCCGACACCTAGGTGCTTGGAGGCCCAGGGAATATAACTTCCCCAGATAGCCTTTGCAGGCGGAGTTGGCCGGTACCCTCGGTACCCGGTGACAACTTATGACTGTTGGCAGACCTAGTCAGCAAAACCCCATCAACAGAAACCGGCGCTAGAAGGAGGGCATGAACTCATCTACCTCTCAAGATTCTGATTTTACACCTAATGAGGGTTCCTCGAGCTATAGTTTTAGGAGTCAAGCCTTTAGTGGGATTGGGTCTTTGTCCCCAGTGAAATTTGAAATAATCCTTAGGTCTTCCCCGAACCCTGGAAGGTTTGTTGAACTCAAGCCTCCTGTTCAAAAGAAACAGACCCTGAAAACCACACCAGCCACTATTGTCTGGGGGTCTAGCATACCTCAGAATACCCAAACTTCTCAGACGATCCTGGGAACCAACACTCAAACTACTCAAAATCTAGTTCCTCTAATGGCTGCATATTTTGGTAACACCGGGTCCCCAATGGGAACTTTTCTGGGTGCAATCAATGACTTACCCTCACACCTGGAGAAGATCTGCCCATGATATGAGAACTTAGGCTCACAGACCGTAGAAGAGCATTTACAGGCATATAAGGATGCCATGAACTGACACCAGATCTAGCATGAAGACGTTGTGACCCAGATGTTTCCCTTATCCTTAGGGCAAGGTGAGTTGAACTGGTACCTTAACCTTCCAGCCAACTCCATTAACAGTTGGCAGGACATGGAGGACACCTTCCTAGCTGCCTTTCGCGTACATGTAGACCCAGTCTGGTCCCATAGCTAGTTCATCTCCATTAGGAAGTAACCCAATGAACCTCTTGCAGCATTCAACCATCGGTTCTAGCGCACCTTGAAGCGGTGCATGGGCCCTTTCATTCCATCCCCAGAAGTAACCATACAGACTTACCTTAACGCAATGGACCCCTTCGTTGCTACTCTCCTTTGGATAACAACCGCTGCAGGCGACCGAGACACTTTGGCAAAGGTTTACAACCTGGCTTTAGAATTATCCCATGGTCTCAACAAATCCCTAGGTGGGATTGGGCAGAGCGCGCCCTTCAACATGATCCCTGGGGAACAGCGTACGCCGGGGGATATAACCCCAATCTGGCAATAGGTGCTCCCTCGATGGTAATGAATCCCCCACCACCGCTGATAGACCAGCAGGCCCGGTACATTTATCCAATGCAGACTCAGGCGGTACCAGGTCTGGAAACTTTCTCTTGGAATCAGCCACAACAGGCGCAACAGTCTCAGACACAACTGTCTAGAGTACCCTTCTTTCAGTTGTCCACGACTGGAGGATTGTCGCCCTCGACTCCGGCTAATACTGCTGCCTTCTCGGGAAACCAACAACAACAATTGTCACACTGTGACACCAATACTTAGTTGACCGCTAAGGTTGAATCCCTCTGGTGAATGTTGTCTACCTTGACTGTGGACATGGGTCAACTGAAGGCAGGGTCCTATGCACCCCAGAATTCTAACTCCCAGAGAGGGAATATCTTCTTCAGCCAACGAAACAACAATGCCAGGGGAAGGAACTTCAAAAACGGGCCTCGGCCTAATCAATAGCAATGGAACAATAACACGAACACAAGATGTCCACCTCCAAACCAAAATGCCAACCAAAACAGTGCTGGACCATCACATTTCACACTAGTCACAGACTTCCAGCCCATGACTAATTGGTGTAGATTGCATGACACAGGCTCACACAATGAGGTGAATTGTGCCACATTGGAAAAGGTCATCATGATCTCCCAGCTAGACAGACAACAGTCGCATGATGCTACTCCCCCAGAGCCTCTTGTGCAGGAGTCAACCCACAGTGCCTTCACCTATGAGACCATCTTCTTCAGAACTTCTGGGGAAGATGAAGAGGAATCCGAATTGCATGGATTCTTTGATGAATCTATCCCACCCTTTGAGGCCAATGCCTTCACCAACCCATGGACTCTATACAATACTCAGAGTCAGAATGGTAAAGGACCAACTTACACGCCTATGCCCCCTATCAAGGACACTCCTCCTCCCCAGGATAACACAACTGATCGACCCGCTCCTCTAAAAGGTGCTAGCTCTTACCAAGCAAAAAACCTAGCCGAGGGCAGTCACTAGTTCCCGAGAGGAAGATTTGACATTACAAAGGTGTTAGAATAGACCACCACCTCCATGGCCTTGATGGAGGTTTTTCTAAACTATCCCGAGAAGAAGAAGTCTCTTCTGAAGCACTTGGGAAACTTGAAATTCGTCAGTCACCCGCCCAAGACTGTCTCGTTCAAAGATGTCAATGCGGCTATCTTCCAAGGGAACAATGAAGATCCTCCCTTCCTACTAGGCCTGAATATCCAAGGCAAAAAAATACACAATTTCTTAGTAGACTCCAGAGCTTCAGGTAACATCATGCCCTTATCCATTTGTCAGAAGCTTGGATTCCATCCCACCCCATCTAATGGTGCAGTGATCCAGCTGGATAAGACCGCCGTGAAAATGGTGGGGGAATTGAAGAATGTCTGGATATAGCTTATCCAGGACCCCGGGATAGCTAGCATAATCAACATCCAAGTGGTGGACATCCCAGAGACTTATGGGATGTTACTAAGTTAGAATTGGTCTAAGTCCTTGAATGGATACTTTTTGACCAACTTCTCCCACTTATGGCTCCCCTAGGAAGGAGAATCAAACAAGATCTAGGTTGAAAGTGAACCCTGGATGAAACAGGCCCTTACTAAGGTCGGGAAGGTCAGTGAGGTCTTCTTCTCTGAGACTTCCCCTAGGGTGTACCAACCCTTTAAAATCTTAACATTTGATTTCACCCTCGGGGAAGATCCCATAGTGCTGCAAAGAACCCAGGACCTAGAAGAAAAGCTAAGAGTTGAGATTGACTCTCAAGGTGCCACAGTGACCCTCGCCACACTCCTGTCTGGCACTTGGTGTCGAGTACATTATCAGAAACATTCATAACTTAAGTGTGGGCCCTGCCTTTCAGTCACTACCCGGCACATCAATGCCTTCCAGAATAGAGAACGTATATTTGATTCCCCGGAGCCCAGTGTTCCTACGGGATGCACTTTTTTGGTGCCATCTCCCTGGGAATCCCAAATCCAAACTCGTCCAGAGGTAAACCCCACCTAAGCGCCAACAGTTTGGGAGGAAGCTCCTCCCAAGTCTCCCAAAAGCAATCCAAAGGCTACTCTTGCTCCCCAGCCCCAAACTACGAATAATGATTTGTGAAACCTCAAGTTCGATGGATCCCGATCCAAACAAGGCTGCGGGGCTGGGGTAGAATTAATCAACCCGTGAGGTAAATCCTTCCTCGCATCCTATAGACTACATTTCAACTGCACAAACAATGTTATGGAGTACGAGGCTTTGGTCCTTGGACTCTTATTTGCGTTAAGGAAAGGTGTCACCTACCTCCGGGCTCTGGGTGATTCAGAGTTGGTTGTCAAACAGGTCTGGAGTCAATATACATGTCACGACAAGAGACTAGCCGCATACCGCAATCGGGCTTAGAGCCTTATTGAAGATTTTGATTCTTTTGGCATCGACCTCATTCCCCGGCGATGGAACTATGTCTCAGATGCCCTTGTCATTTCTGCCAGCACACTTGAGCCAATGGCCGGCTCGTGACTCTGGAGATTTTCAGTTAAGATGGTTCCCACCCCGTCCATTCTAGATAATGTCACCCACTTTCAGGTTTTTGAAGACGATCAACATATCCTAGCCTTCATGGCCAATGTTGGTGTCTTTGAAGACCAAATAGTAGAGGAACAAGACCATGATGATACTGGGCAGGGTGACAAAGACAATGGGATCATGGACCTACCCACTAATACCATCCCGAAGGGGATGGTTGCGCTTGAACAAATCTTTGACTCGGACCCTCGGGCCCGGGAAAAGATGTCATCTTCCTTTGAGGGAGGAAAGTTTGAAAGGGTAAACATCGGCCATCCCAGTGAAGAGAAGATCATCCACATTGGCACCTCCTGCTCCCCTGAGGAGAAGGAGAAGATTCTCGCGGTTCTCTGAGAATACATAGATGTAATTGCATGGGGATATGAGGATTTGAAAACATACGACATATCCATATGACTCATACTATTCCCCTAAAACCTGATGCCAAGCCTTTTCGGCAAAAGCAACGACCGGTCAACCCACTGATCGAGCCTCTAATTCATCAAGAGGTAAAAAAATTGTTGTCAACCCGGATAATCTTTCCAATTCGGCACACTACATGGGTTGCCAATCTAGTCCCTATGAGAAAGAAGAGAGGTGAAATTTGCGTTTGCGTGGATTTTCAAAACTTGAATAAGGCCTCCAAGAAAGATAATCACCCTCTCCCTTCATTGGATGAGGTGTCACAGATAGTGAATGGATCCCAGATGATGTCACTCTTGGATGGGTACTCTGGGTATAACCAGGTCATGGTTAAGTATGAAGATAGAGAGAAAATAGCGTTTACCACCAAGTGGGGAACGTTTGCGTACAGGAGAATGCCCTTTGGCTTGATTAACGTAGGGGCCACATTTCAAAAGTCCATGGACATTGCGTTCAAGGGCCTTGTGAATTGGTGCATAATCATCTACATGGATGATTTAACCATCTTTTCCCAGGACAGGTATGACCATTCTACCCATCTCGCTCAGATCTGCGAGAGATGTCGCCGGTATGGAATATCCCTCAACCCCAAGAAGTGCATATTCAGGGTCACCGAAGGGAAGTTTCTCGGGCATATCATCTCTAAGAAGGGCATATCCATTGACCCTGAGAGAGTTGAAGTGTTGCTAAACTTACAAATGCCCGACAGCAAGAAAGAGATGCGATCTTTCTTCAGAAAGATCAACTTTGTCTAGCGGTTCATCACTGGATTCACCGAAATAGTCAAACCACTCAATGAAATGATGAAAAAGGATACCAAGATTGAGTGGAGTCCTGAAGTGAAGCGGGAATTCGCCCAGATCAAACAGATAATAATGAAAGCACCTGTCCTGGCTAGTCTGGACTACTCCCTTCCATTTTATATTTACTCCTTTGCTTTGCCGCATTCTATCGCGACAGTGTTGACTCAAAAGGTTGAAGGGGAAGAATGACCAATAGCTTTCATGAGCTCCCCCTTTAAGAACGTCAAGGTCTGGTATTCATCACTAGGAAAATAGGCCTTTGCTCTAGTTCACACCGTGAAGAAATTTTGACATTACATTCTCTGGAGCAAGGTGCATGCTATCGTCCCGGACCAGGCCGTAAAGACTCTGCTAATGTAGAGCGAGTTGGGCGAAAGATGGGGGAAATGGATGGCCATCCTCCAGGAGTATGATTTAGAAATGCAGCCCATGAAGATAGTCTGGGGGCAGGGGCTGAGTCGAGCAATGGCAGAAGAAACTCCCTGCATAGAATGTCAAACTTACACAGTGGAGTCCATCACTCGAGACCCATGGTATACTGATCTGGTATATTTGTTACTGAATAACAAATGCCCAGAGGGGTTACCTCCCAATAAACATTGTGTCTTGAAAATGAAAAGCGCCCATTTCATGATCAAAAACTCTGCGCTTTACCATAGGAACTATGAGGGAGTGTACCTCTAGTGCATCGACAGAGACCAAGCTGTGAAGATGATTGATGAATTCTACGGGCAGTTTGGAATCGGGCATGGCTCAGCTGACGCCACTACCCATCAAATCCTTAGGGCCAGATACTATTGGCCCTGTATAATTAAAGATGTTTACACTCATGTTAGGAAATGCCACACTTGCCAAACCATGGCGCATCGTGAGCGTAACCTAGCTATGCCTTTGCAACCAGTCTTTGAGGCTAGGCCCTTGCCCAATGGGCATTTGACTTCATCAGGGAAATCAACCCCAACTCATCTGCCAATCACTGATACATTCTTACTGCTACTGATTACTACACTCGGTTGTCCGAGGCTATACCTTGCAAGAATAACACGACAAACATAGTTATCAAATTCCTAGAAGAAAACATCGTCACAAGGTTTGGAATGCCCTTTGCTTTGGTATGTGACAATGGTTCAGCATTTTCTTCAGTGCAATTACTCGAGTGGACCTACAATCGAAATATCACTCTAAATTTTTCCAGCAACTATTACCCCCAGGGGAACGGTGTTGCTGAATCTACGAATAAAAATCTACTTGAAGTGATCAAACACCTGCTAGAACAGAATCCCTGGGATTGGCATCAAAATTTTAAATTCACCCTCTGGGTGGATCACATTCGAATCAAGGCCGCCTTGGGAACATCCCCATTCCATCTGGTTTATAGCTAGAACCCTATGTTCTCAATCAACTTACAGATCCCAATTTTGTAGTTTATGTAGGAATTCAACAACCGGGACAACATTGTGGAGGTTCGGCTCCTGAATCTTGTGTGAATGGAAGAACATCAAGACGCAGCCTTTGAACATTTTGCGCGTCATCAAGCAGTGGTAAAATGATGGTTTGACCGCAGGGCCCAATACAAGGCTTTTCAGATTTCAGACTTGGTCCTGTTGTGGGACAAGGCCCAGGAAAAGAAAGGAAAGCACACCAAGTTCCAACAGCTCTGGCTCAGACCATATTTAATCTCAGAAATCTGTGGGGCAAATACTTACCACCTTAACACCATGACCGGGGAACATGTCCCATTGCCCGTCAATGGACAGTTTCTAAAACACTACTTTGAGTAGGGTAAGTTTGTCTAAAATTGTACTTTATGTAAATCCCTCCACTTGTAAATATTTCTTTCCCGGTGTCTTGTTGGGAGGTACCGTGTCTTGTAAATAGTCTTGTTGACTGCCCTCCGGGGCAGTCCTCTTTTGGTGGTTTTTGTTTTCATTTCTGGTTTTCTTTTCGGGTCCTGGTGCTTTGTTCTCTCTTGTAAGGATTGGAATGCTTCACATAAACCCTAGTCTCCGGTACGATGTATGTAGCATGGTGAACTTAAGAATCTGTCTTTAGCATAAGTGGGATCGATCCGATCTCCGGAGTTGTTTTACAGGTTTGGTGGAACATTTTGAGCAATCTCCATCGGGTTCATCTCCGAAGGTCTGGCAATCAGTGAAATAAAAAATATAAGGAATAAGTAATCGGACACACCGAGGATAGATCGGTTGTACTGGTTGGTTGACCCAAGTCTGAACTTTTAAAGAATTATTTTCGGGTCTGGAGTTTTATCCCCTACTCAACATGTGAAATAGGTGGAAGGGTGAAAGAAGTACCGCCATTAAAATTAGCTAAGCTTAAGCTTAATGGTGACAGAAGTACCACCCTCCCACCCAGAAGTGTACAAAATAACAAGAAAAAGGGAAGCGAGACGAAACTCCGGTCTCTGGGAGAAATGGACAAGTCTGATGACTATGGTTCAATGTAATTAGTGCCTCTCCTCTACTCCTCCCAGAGGTCATCAGCTTGATTTCCTTCCAAAGCACACACTTCACCACTGATGAAAAGACTATGGGATGGATCCCGTGTGGCCCAATTTTCTCAGGTATGTTTCTCTTTTCCTGTAAGATACTTCGAGTGGTGACTGGTTTCAATTTTTGCTAGCCAAAGATTCTGTAGTTCTCAAATGCGATAAGGCATTTGTCCCAGATAGTCGCCATTTGTTATGCCCTGCATCCCCATCCCTACATTTTGTGTGCAAAATGTTGGGTCCCCCTTTCTGTTTTTGCTTTTTATTCTTGCCTTGTCTTTTTCTATCTTCTTTTGCTTTCTTTCTCTGGGGTTTTCTTCCCCGCGGTTGTGCTTTGTTTTTTTGGTTTCTTGTGCCTCTGGGACCCCGATCCCGGAGTTTGTCATCCTTTGTCGGGAGCCAGATTCTGGACTCCAGGATTCTCCACCCCGATGTTCTCTTTCCTTAAGGTGATATCGTCATGAGGAATCCCTGGGCCCGGAGTCTAGAGGTCTGTCTGTCCAGAGTTTGTGGATGGAAAGGTGGCTTGCTTTTTACCGCGGGTATAAATAGAAGTTACCTATCATTTTCACATTTACCACGATTTAAACACAAGCAATCAAAGTGATTTTGAAGTGATTTGTAGCAAATTAACGTTAATCCAGTGCTAAACATTTCCAGCATTTCCGAGTGATTATGAGTGCTTTGTAGTGGCGGGTTGTGATCGTTGAAGGTTGGAGCTGTTGCAGAGCTTCCGTGAAGGCTTTCTTTTCCTCTCCTTTCTGAATTCTCAGGTCGGTGTCTCCTCTCCCTTTGACTTTCCTTCTGTCTGGTGTTGTTGTTTTCTTCTTTTTTTGCCTTTGCCTTTGCCCTTTTATATACAATACCAGCAGCATACATATATAAGGGTGACCGGCTTCTCCGAGAAACCCTACTTTTTACCCAAGCACTGCGGGGACAGGATAGTCCTCCTGGAATTTTGCAGGTAGATAATGGAGCTGCATGCCTTCTATGCCCTAAAGAAGGTAACCAATATTCTATTCTCAATCACTTATGAGAATTATTCATGCAGTCTGGCCGCCGCCAAAGAAGTAGACAATGAGCTGAAAAGCTATAACTTGGTGGAGTTCTACTTGGCGCAGAAGCACTTTGATCCGCACGGCAAGATTGCAGCGGCACTTCCCCGGGCTTCAAAGCCCCATCAATACCACATGGAGGACTTTTGGGAAGACTGCCAGGACAAGGTGGAGGTCTGGAGCTGGCATTACGTCAGGATGACCACAGGCATGATGGAAAGATTGAAGCTCCAGAGATTCCCGGAGGACTTCTCGGACGCTGGCTCCACGATAGATCCCTAGTACAAGGCAAAGGGGATCGATACATTGGCTCTCCCACTAGTGAACTGGGATGCCCAAGAGGGGTCCACCATTAAGGACTTCACTTGTGAGGTGGTCGAGCACAGCCACGCTTACTTTAAGAAGGTGTGCCCTGGGAGTGTCCGTAGAGTAGCCTAGCCAGTACCAAAAGAAACCTCGGGGGCTGGGACTTCTTCATAGGGAGTGGATAAAGGAAAAGGGATAGATACAACTTCTCCTGTGCAAGAATTCCCCATTAAAGAACAAATAAGGCAATCAGTAGCATCCTCCTCACAAATGAGGGAGAACCTAATCACACGGATGGCTACCCTGGTGCTCATGGTCAGACCTGTTCATCCTCCATCCTCCCCTTCACTAGCATCCCTAATGGTTAAGACAACAAGGGTGGATCCGACGGAGCAATCAGTAGTAAGGGATGCGGGCCCACCCTTGATTACCTGGAGAAGGAGGAGGCATGACCCTAAGCCTAAGAAAGAGCCAGAGCTGGGGATGCCCCAGGCTCCACAAGTTGAAATCCTTTCTTCTGACTCCCTGGAGCCGGAGAAAGAAGTAGAGCTTGCCGATGTCCCAGACAACCCTCCTCTGCAGGATGAGTTTGATGATGTTTTTGCAATCGATGAGTTTGGTAACTTACAGGGGGACATCAAGCAGACGATAGAAGTCCCAGCACAAGAAGAAGCTGAGGAACAAATAACTACGCAGGAGCAGGTGCAAATGGAAGAAGAAAAGGAAACAGAGCAGGAAGTCATCTCTAAAATACTGGAGATGCAAGATGCGGGGGTGGACCAACAAAGGCAAAATGAATAAGCAGCATCTTCTGAGGGAACCGGACCTACGGGAGCAACCGTAACCCTAGCCGCCACGTTCCAAGTCCCACCCCCCGGAACAACCTTCAGGCAAGTAATAAATGCGGCGCAAACGTTGAATCTTGGCCTGGTACCTCCCCTATTTCCAAAGGATGTATTAGAAGGAGAAGAGATCTCAGTGACTAAGGCTGAAGAACAAGAACGAGAGGAGGGCACCCCCGGGGCAACTGATGAAGGTCCAGACAAAGCTGGAGATGTAGGGGACAAGGCTGAAGAGATAGACACTACCGGGGGAAATGTCCCTGATAAGGCCCAAGATGAAGAAAAAGGGGCAGGTGGGACCCACACCACTGAGGAGGAACAGCAACAGGGCACCGGGGAAGAACCAAAAGGACAAAATTTGGCGAACAAGCCACCCCTGCCGCCTTAGTGGTTAGTGGAGAGCAAGAAGAGAAAATCCCTATCCACCCCGAGAGCTCACCTCTCTTTGACTGAGATGATGGCCCAGGTCTAGGAACCACTAAAGGCTAAGAAAGCCCGGACGGTTCATACTCTTCGAACCGGGCTGAGCGGAGAAACAGTTGCGGTTGTAGCAACACCTCCCCTAGACATTGATGTGTCGATGGCAGAGGCTAGAGATTATGATATCACGGAGATATCACTGGGAAAGAGAGGTAAACAGAGCGAAGTAAACCTGTTGAAAGAAGCGGCCAGGGTGGTGGAGGCCAGCTATGAAAAAGAGGCCCAAAGGCTCAAAGAAGAAAAAGAAAAGACAGCGAACCTCATGGGGTTGCTTACTAAGTTGGCCTGGCCTATTAGTTCCATTCCTCCGGAGGCCTCCACGTCCGATGCGCCATTACCACAGAGCAACATTGACTCCCTGCGAGCAATGAAGAAGAAGGCCCAAGCGGTCGATGAGTGGGTCGCTCTGCAAATAGGAAACACCCGGCATTTCCTAGTGTCCACCCTCCCAGATTTGTACACGGCACGACATGTTCTACATCAGGCAGAAACTATTCTTAATATATGGGAGGGTGACATGGAAAACTATGAGGCTTGGAAGGTGGAGCTGGAGGAGCTCCTCAACCTCAGGGAAGAGATGGTCTCCGAATCTAGGATTCTGGGAGAAGAATCATTTGATTTCATGAGGACCCAACACTCCAGACTTGACCTCACATTGGAGGTACTCAAGCAACTAGTAGGGGCTCTGCATGACAAAGTTAACACAGTGCAATATTCTATAAATATGTACAAGGCATTTGTAGCAAAGGTCTCCGGAGCTGACCCATTCAGCACCGATACATGCACTCTGGAGGAATACGTCCTAGGAAAATTTGATGAATTAATAGAATCTAAATACCAATCCCCGGAGGGACTGGATGGGACCTATATGACAGGGTTAACTCGCATGATCCTTAGTGGTCATGATGCGGCAAAAATGGCCGATGAGTTCAAAGATAATGTTCCAGAGCTTGGAGAACAAATTGAGGCAGCTAAGTACCGGAAATCCTGCCTTAGAGAGATTGATGAAGATGGAATCTCCTGCCTTCTCCAAACATTCAATGACAACAAGCAACAATAAAGTTTCTCTGGAGGCTGGAGAAAACCTAAACATTTTGTATTCTTTATTTTTTCAGAACGTAAGTTCCCAGATCTTGGAATCTCGGATCCCAAATTTTGTAATCTTTCAAGCGATCTATGTCCCGGTCCCCAAGGCTGACCGGTCACTTTCAGAAGTGGTTAATAAAGGCTATCAGAAGGTAGTTGGTTACATCAAGGAACGTCAGATCAATATTTGGTTTTTTGACAAATGGTCTTCTCGAGGCACCGCTTCAGAGGTACACCTAGCACATTGGAGACAGGGCACCTCATTTCCCATTTATGAGGCATGTAGCCTCGAACCCCAGGGATCTGACTTCTTCCTTCTCTTTCCTAGCTCTCTTCTCGAGGCTGATTCTTCCGCTGCATATTCTTGTCTCATTCTTCTGACATGTCAGGTCTATTCCGTCTCGAGGTCTTTTGTAGGGCGGCGCAGGTAGTACCGGCCCCAGGATATTGTATTTTAACATGATGTAAAATAAGGTTAGGGTTAGGGTTAGATGAAGATGTGTATAAATAGTAAGTCTGACCTATTTCCAAGGGTCAATGAAATTGATGATTTTGTTGTCCACAATAATAGAAAAGCGATTTTTTATTTTAGTTGCAGAGCTCAATGCTCCATTGTTTCACTTTCCATTAGTTAGACGCTCCCCTGGAGCCTCCATTGTATCACGCACCAGTGCTTGCTGGAAGAAATATTAATGAAGAAGGGAGAATTCATTGCAATGATGTTGGCATTCAAACTTCTGAGTTAATGGTATTTTATGTTTCATATTCCTTATGTCTTCTTCTCTGACATTTCAAGTAGCTTAACGACCTCCTTTCTCTTGCTACTGATAAAATACTAACTGATGGTTGTGTATTTCTTTGGTATTTAGTGTAGTATAACAGAGCATTATCGATGTTTTGAATGTTTAAACATAACTATAGATAGATGAAGTACTTCTGACCCTGCAGGATATTTTTTATTTTATTTGCTAAGTGTGGAGCGCTTGGAGAAACCTCACCTTACTGAATCTCCGGAGAGAATGAGTTGAAGAAACTAGCTATCCCCCTCGAAAATAGTCACTTCTCCCAACCGAGCCCCGCACCGTCGTGACCCAACACCCAGGTGCTTGGAGACCTGGGGAATCTAACTTCCCTGGATAGCCTTTGCAGGCGGAGTTGTCTGGTACCCTCGGTACCTGGTGACAACTTATGACTGTTGGCGAACCCGGTCAGCAAAACCCCGTCAACAGCTTACCTCAAAAATCAAACCCTACCTATCGACCAAACCCGCACTCAAAAGCAAAATTTCATAAGGCAAGAAGCCTGTTATACTATCCTTTATGACACATTGTATCGTAAAGGTCTTGACGGAACACTCCTTAGATGTCTAGAGGAAGATGAATCAAAATTAGCTTTAAAAGATGTCAACAAGGGGATTTTTTGGTCACATTCAAATGGTTTAAACCTAGCTAAGAAAATCTTACGTATGGGGTACTTTTGGAAAACCTTAGAAAGAGATGCATGTCAATATGTTAAAGTTTGCAAGAAATGTCAATACCATGGAAACTTGATTCATGCACCAGCATAAGAATTAAACCCTTTTGTCACACCATGGCCATTTTATCAATGGGGTTTTGACCTGATTGGCATGATTTATCCACCTTCTTCAAATGGACACAAGTATATCATCACAGTGACAGAATACTTTACTAAATGGGTTGAAGTTGTTCCTTTATCAACTGCAATAGGAAAACAAATTTCCATGTTTATCCTAAATCATATCATTTGTAGATATCGCATTCCTCATGCCATCATCACGGATAATGGAAAACAGTTTAAGAACAAAGATATTGATGAACTTTGTGACACATTCCACATTACACATCACTCTTCATCCATTTACTATCCCCAAGGTAATGGACAAGTAGAAGCCACTAACAAGAACATCCTTAAAATCCTTAAGCGATCAGTTGGAAAATCAGGAAAGGATTGGCATCTTCAAATCAATCCTGCATTATGGGCCTATAGGACTAGTATTCGAACCCCTACACCTTTTTCTTTAGTTTATGGGGCCGAAATTGTTCTCCCTTTAGAAGTTGAAATACCATCCCTCAGAGTTTCATTACATGGATTAATAACGGATGAGGATTATAGTGTTGCCTGCCTTCAACAATTGGAATTGTTGGAGGAACATCAGACTCAAGCTTATGATCATTTGAAAGTGTATCAGAATCAAATTTCCAAGAACTATAACAAACATATCAAGCCAAGAAACTTTCAAATAGGAGATCTAGTATTGAGAGAAAATCCAAAAAATCAGGCTGATAGAGAAAAAAAAGGAAAGTGGGAAGCAAATTGGCTTGGTCCTTTTGTCATTGTTTCTTTATTTGGAACGGGGACCTACAAATTGGTTGATTGTGATGGTGATGAATTGCTAGAACCTATCAATAGCATTCATCTTAAGAGGTTCCACACCTGATTCAGAGGAAAGAGTATCAGAATAAAGAGTATAATTTGAAGAGTATCAGATGAGTCAAATATCACCCTTGTACATGAGAAAATTTAAAAATGCCAAAAAAAGGAAAAAATTCAAAAATACCAAAAAAATCAAAAATTTCAAAAAGCCAAAAACATTTGAAAAAGAAAAAAGTGCCTTGGTGAAAACCTTGCAATAGGCACCTTGGTAGCAAAAAAAAAGGAAAAAGAGAAAAAGAGCAATAATCCCAAGAGGTGAAAACCTGAAAATAGGCACCTTTTGTCCCTTAGGTGTTTCCTAGTTGCATTTGTACATATTGTGGTTTCCTCATCTCACTTGTCTATATCCTCATTGCATTCGTCATTCATGCATTGTCCTAATCGAGTCTCAGAGTTGCATTTTGTCGCATTCTAGGTTCAGTTTCCCTAAGTATCACATTGGTCACATTTATCACTTGGGGGCACACGTCATAGATTTTAGTACCAACCGGATTCAATAGTGCAACATTTTGGTCACACATCAGAAGAAAATTTTCCGATTCATGAGAGACATTTTCAAACCTTTGATAACTATCATTATTCAACTCTAAACAGTTTGATTGCATAACATGATCCTTGAACATCATTTGACTTATTTTATTAGGATTAAAATTTGACACACCTTAAATGATCAGATTTTCTGGAATTCTTATTTGAAAATCTTGAAACATTTCACAAACACTTGGAATTTTTGGTGAGTTTTTCATTAACTTTTTCGAGTCATGTCTTTTTAGCTAATCCATGATGTTTCGACTAGATTGGCAATGATAAGAGACATGATTTTTTCTTAAGCTTTTGAGTGACTGTTTTGAGGAAGATTCTTTAACTTGTGTGAATTAGTCTAAAGACATGGTCATCAAAGAACCATAGAGGATGTTCATACAGGATGGAGGGTTAACCTTTGTTCGCTTATGCAAAAGGATACCTTGGTTATTTAGATTTTTCATATCTTAATACTAACATCCACTTGCAACATTCAATCCGATTAAAACGGTATTCATACTCCCATAGTTGGTCATCCAATTAGTGAGGGTTGTACTTGGTTTCGTACACAGGGGTACCACATGAGAGAAATTCATATTCATATTCTTATGGTCGCAATGGCACCAGTAAGGATTGTATTGACTCCTAGTTCCACAACGCTCTATGATGAAAATATATCTCAATTTGCATTCCTTTCGCAAACCTCAAGGACAATTAGTTGCATTGCATTTTGCATGTTAGATTAGTTGCATTTTGCATGTTAGATTAGTTGTTTTTTTGTATGTTAGATTAATTGCATTTTGCTCTTTCGCTTGCGTTCTCAAATGCTTAGTTCTCAAATGGCTTGTCTTTCTAGCAATTTTCCAAGTTCAAGGGTGGGGGACAAAGGGTTGACAACATTTCATCAAATGAATTCGTTTCAAGTCATTCAAAAATGAGATTTTCCTTTGCATTCATCATCATTAGTCATTATTCATTATACATTCATGTCAAGAGAAAATCAAGAAAAAGATACATTATTCATTAATCATTATCCATATCATCATTTAGAACTGCATATCATAAATTAAATTGCATTCATTCAAAAACACAAAAAGATAGATACATTTCATTTATCATACGCACTAAGTATTGCTTTCATTGCATTGCATAATTCATACATTGTTAAAATGAATAACATATAGAGATAAAGTGCATTCACATCATTTGCATCCATTTATCTATGTCCTACTCTAAGACATTTGCATCTGTTGCACAATAGAAATAAATGCATCATAGAAACATATAGACATGCATAAAAGGAAATCTTATAACATCATCAAAGGAGAAATCAAATCTCATCATAAGACAAATGTCCATCATCAATGTCTATAGCATAATCAGTACATCAAAGTCCTGATCAAAAAAATACATATGATACACATGATATACATCCTGGGTCCATATCTGTCTCATGACCCAGCAGGGGCACCTGAACCATCTCTGGCCAAACCTGTGCCTAAACCCCTTGCACCATCAGGATCTCTGTCACCTGCTCTATCCTATGAACCAGGAGGTGCCTGACTAGTGCTCGCACTGGTCGGTAGCTAAGCCAGAGTGGCCAAAAACTGCTGCAACATGGTTGTGACCTGATCTAATCTGGCTGTCACTGTAGTCATCCCAGCCTGTAATCCCCACACATCCCACACTATCTCATCTAAAACTGGAGCCTATGATGCTGGCAGAGCCTGTGGTGCCTACAATGCTAAAGGTACCTGTGGATCAACCTGAGGTATCTATCCCTGTACCAGAACCTGTCTCGCCTCCTGGACCCGTCTGTGCCTCCATCTCGCCCAATCTGCATCTACTCTCAATGGAGCCTGATCCTGTGGTACCTGTGCACCTGCTAGTCTCTACCTCGTCTGTCTAAAACCGCCACCTTGGCCTCTCACATGAACACCTCTCATCTGAGGCCCAGCTGCTCTCTGAACCTGTGGTGCTCTAGGTACTCTCTGGACTCTGCGCTGGCGTGGTCTACCGCCATCATCCCCATCATCACCACCATCACCGTCATCCTCAGAAAGCTCATCAACATCCAGGATATGCTCTGCCAGATCTGTGAATCTCGTAAAACAATGTCGCATAAACCACTCTCGATACTCTGCTGACATCCTTGCGTCTGCAACCTGCGGTAGAAAATCCCAAACCCCATATCCCAGCTGATCTATTTGTAGACAGGCTGACTGGTAGTCAACCTGTGCGCCCCACATTGATCTCTCTGCCTGTACTCGAGCATATAAGGCCATACCCTGTGGCATATCCTGCATCTGACCAAACTGGCGTAATACTCTATCACAGCAAAATCTCTCAATGACCAAAGGTGACCGGCCTATCATCCATCGAGGTGAAAACATGTAGGGTAACTCATCGTCATCCTCCCGCCACCTCTCACACTGCAAGTATGGCCTCCACACCACCTAATCAATATCATCAATTGTGCGTCTCCAATAATCCACCTTGCCCAGACGATGCTGGACAATCATGTCGTCATATAAAAATGCATACGGGTAACCCCGAGCCCAAACTCGCATTGACACTAGCCTCGTAATAGGGATATGCTCCCATGTCCATAACTGTAACAAAACTGCACCTGCAGAAATAGCTGCATTGTGCCGATATACAATCTCATGCAAATCATGATATAACTGTGCCAACACACAGGAACCCCAATCCAATCTCCGTCGATGAGCTATCAGGTCCTCTATAATCTGGCGCCATCCAACTGTAAAACCACGTCCTTTCCTATCTAGCAATAATAATCCTCCTATCACAGCTCCTAATAATGCTGGTAGGGTAGGGAATGAAGCAAACTGTGCCCAAGTGATGCAATCATCTGCAATGGTGTTATCTCCAAACACTCATCTTCATACGCTGCTATCATATACTGAATCATAATACACCCGCTCTCCATGAGTCAGGATCCTCAAAATTCTATATACATCCTCTGGCGTAATCGTCATCTCGCCGAGAGGTAAGTGAAAGGTGTTATGGTCAGAGTGCCATCGCTCTGCCATAGCTGTCAATAAACCTCAGTTCAGCTGAAACTGAGGGAGATCCAAAAGGAAACTAAGACCACAAGTCTCAATCGTATGCCGCTCAGGTGGCGTGAGCTCATCTACTAGATCAAAAATCCACAACACTACTCCTCACACCCGCAACTTGCGGTAATGCTCCTACATTTTGAATCAAAGTGCATCATGTTAATTTTTCTCTTGATGAACCATTCTAAGTCAATCACAACACATTAAATCTATCTTTGCTCTAACTTGAGCATATCAACTTATTGCTCCTAACCTCTAAATCGTGAGACATAAGGACAATTTGTAATCATTTTTAATCATACCTGATTGACCTATCAAACATTCATCATTATGACTTTTCTAACATCCTAAACACTACGTGACATTCTGGACGAACATTTTCTAGCTTGGAACCTAATTGAGTCATCTGGAAGATCAAACGAACTAAGTTCATCTATTTTCCTTTATCAAACTTTCAACTTTCTGGTAGGTGGCACTTAACTAAGTGTACACGGCTTTTACAGCTAGGTGGCTTTAAATCTTTAAAAGTGGCACTTTATCACGCGGAGGCAGCGCTTTACTATTTAGGTGGCCTTTTGCAGGCCTACGCGGTACTTTACCTATCCTACACGGCTTTTGGCTAAAACTTTTCTAAAAAGAAATCAAAACATGCAATAAATGCAATTTTCAAAGCAATAAATACACCAAGAGGGTTCGAACCACTCACCGGAGGCCCGTAGTCAGGAGGTCTCTGATATCAGCGCGCTCGCTCAAACCTGTGCTCTCGAATAGGGACCACCACCGCTATCAGTCTTCAGAGGCTCAGAGCAAAATCTCAATGGTGAAAAGTGAAAATGAATAGTAAATTTGGGTTTTTCAACCTATTTAAGCTATTTTAACCTATTTTATGATATTTTTGACCCAGTCAAACCTAATTTGCATATTCTACTCACTAGGGCATTTGTTTGACATCTTTTCACATCATCGTTTATTGGAAATGCTATCATCTTTAATCTATCCTATTAGCATTGTTCGACAAAAAATTTTACCTATGATCAAAATGATTCCATTTCTGAGGGGGCATCATCATATCATCAAACTGGGATTCTGCAGCATATCTTGTATCTAATCTGGGGCATTAAAATTTCAAACTTTATCAATCACAGTTTCATATCGGATTTTCATATAAGAGCATCATATCGAGATTTTCATATCGGATTTCATATCAGGGTTTCATATAAGAGTTTCATATCGGGATTTTCATATCGGATTCTCATATCAGAGCATCATATCAGGATTTTCATATCAGATTTCATATCAGGGTTTCATATCGGATTTCATATCAGGGTTTCATATTGGAATTTCATATCAGGGTTTCATATCGAAGTTTCATATCGGGAGTTTCATATTAGGATTTTCATATCAGGTTTTCATATCAACTCATCAGTATCAGCTCAATGATTAGGACAATCAAGCTTTCTTTGAATCAATGCGCTTTGCACATCAATTCAAAGAGGGGCATTTGTAGACACCTAAAATTAACCAGGTGTATCTCAAAAATTTTGAATTATAAATCTCAGCCAAATGCTTCACAATTTCATTTCAATGCAAATCAAATGGACATTTATCAAATTCAAAGGAACAAAATTCAAATCAAATTAAAAGATCAAATAATCATGAAATCAATTAATTAAATTCAAGTCTAAAGGGATTAATCAAATTATGCAATTGATTTTTCAATTGTATAGTTCAAATCAAAATGGATCAAATCCAACCCAATCACCCTTCCATGGCTAATTTAATTAAATGATGGAGTTATTTAATTCCTA
>MU225402.1:545586-567338 GCA_018584345.1 Thuja plicata | reverse complement strand
TATATATATATACACTCCAAGGTATTATCGATAGTATGATGCCATATGGAGATTTACAGACTCTTCGCGATCCTGTGCATCATGGCACAGGTAAATTTAGACGTTTATTCAAAAACAATTTTTCTATGATCATAAGTATTTAATTTATTGTACATGTGTGTATGCATGACACATATATTTCTTTTATTGCACACAAAGATAACGAGGAGGTGGACCATCATCAGGGCACGAATCAAGACATGGCCCTAGTTGATCACACATGCTATTTTAGATATTTCATGTGACACATCTATTCTAGACATTTCATATACATGTTATTTCGGACATATATATACATGGTATATGTCTGTGTGTCATTTCATATTTTAGACATTACATATATACATGTTCATTTTAGTCATTTCATATATGTAAATGTTATATGTCCGTGTGTTATTTCATATTTTAGACATTACATATATACATGTTCATTTTAGTCATTTCATATATGTACATGTTATATGTTCGTGTTATTTCATATTTTAGACATTACATACACACATGTTCATTTTAGTCATTTCATATATGTACATGTTATATGTTCGTGTGTTATTTCATAATTTAGACATTACATATATACATGTTCATTTTAGTCATTTCATATATGTTCATGTGTTATTTCATATTGTAGACATTACATATATGTATGTATGATATATGTTAGTGTGTTATTTCATATTTTGGACTTATTTTTATACATGTTATGTATACATTATGTTATGTCATGTACAACCTTGATGTTTTTTATTAATGGTAACAGCAGGTTTTGAAGGGGCCCCGAAACCCTCTAAGAAAGGAACTAAAGATAGAGCAATAAGAGTTCTCAACATAAGACAGAACACTCGAAGCCTAAAAGAAACACACACCATGAGCGTAGAGAAAACCTGCCAAAAATGCTACAAAAGGTGAAGCATTAGGGAGCAGTAGCAATAGGAAGGAAACCAATTATCTCGTCCCCTTCTTATGGGACCGTAGGGTCATGTCAAAAGAAGAAGACCTCTTAATTTTTTTTCCTTTCACAGTGACCCAACCATCTTCAACTCTAGCAGCATTATTATGCCAGCACAAAGATTACACGGCTGAAAAACCAGCTACCAGCAATAGAGAAGGATCAATATCTAGCATCGGGCTATCTTTACCCCCAACCAAAGATCTATCAGTAAGAGGAGGAGCCGAATAAGAACTAGTAGGCGCCAAACCACCAGCAATACCAATCGAGCCAACATCCCCATTCCTATCAGCAGCAACTTCCAGCGGAGAAAGAACAGGTTCAGCGCCAGCGGACACATACCCACCAGCAACAGCACCCAACAGGAGAAGAGCAGAGGAGTCTGTAGCAGACACCGCTTTGAAACCATCATCCACCATTGACCATGTAGGCGCAACAGGAGGAAGAATAGAATCATCCTTCTTCCCAGACTAAGAAGAATTTTTTCTCACAGTGTAATGTTCTGTGGAAGCCCCCTTCCACCAAGATGGAGAAGATTTCTTTTTCTTGTGTTCCAGGTCACAATGAGAGGAGATGTGGCCAGTCTTAAAGCATTTTCGACATCTGAAGGGGATACCCTTGTAGTCAAGAGATTGGATCTAAGACCCTGATGTTGATTCAATTTTGATTTGAGCTGAGAGACCCTTCGAGATGTCAAGATCAACTAAAATACGAGTTACATCAGAATGAAAAATGTTGAAGGCATCATTATCCAACATTAAAAAATCCCCCAAAGCCTCACCCACTTCCTCAAGGATGGAGTCATGCCAAAGATGAAGAGCGAGATTAGGGAGTCTAACCCAAATAGGGATCTTAGTGAAGGTTTCAGAAGAAAGATTAAAATCCAGGTGCCAGGGTTTTACCAAAAGCATAAATTTATCATCCTCCCAGCAAAAAAAGTTCACACAGAATCTTAGTTCTATCCTCAACCAAGTCAAACTTAGCAATCAAGAACCCCTTAGCCATAGGGAAAATATGAACCGAACCTGAAAGTAATGGTTTCCATTTACGAATTATCCAATCATGCAATAAGGGAAGGCTCGGCCAGAAACCCCTAAAGCGGCAGATCAATCCATGAGCTTTAAAAGTCTTTGTATTGTTCTCCAAATCACCTTCAACCTCAAAAGAGAGCTTGACCTGTCCCGGGGTCGAAACCTTAGATCCTTTCTCCACCTCTGAAGACTTGGACACAATCTTATCAAAGGACAATGCAGCCCCATTCATAGACTTCAAAGGCACCTGGGACGACTTGGAAGGCTCCACGACAACCTTGGAAGCAAGAGCGGTCGCCACCAGTTGTGAGGGGGACAAAATCCCGTCCACAATAGAAGTCCTAGCCGCAGAGACAAGAACCCCACCACCCATGCCAAATCCACCAACACCCTCGTGAGCCAAGACAGGGTCGCACAAGGTAGGATCACTCTATGCAGGCTCACGCACAGCAAGAACACGCCCTACGAGAGCAAGAACGAGAAGGCGCGTCACATGAGCGGGAGCCATTATTTATCAATTGATCATACTATTGTTATATCAAATTATTTAATTATTTATGTACAACCTTAATGTTATGAATGTTCATATGTTCATTTAAAGGACTAATGTCATGTAAGTAATTTAACTAATCTAACTAATGTAATGGACCATTAAAATACAATTAAGTAATCTAACTAATGTCATGTAAGTAATTTAAAAGGGGATGTCTTAAGGGTAAATCATACATTAAAACATACACATCAAAGCATACACATATCATATATATTAAAACCATTGAACCATTAAAATACAATTAAGTAATCTAACTAATGTCATGTAAGTAATTTAAAGTAATTTAAAAGGGGATGTATTAAGGTGAGGTCATACATCAAAACATACACATCAAAGCATGGACATAACATATATATATTAAAACCATTGAACCATTAAAATACAAGTAATTTAACTAATGTCATGTAAGTAATTTAAAGTAGTTTAAAAGGAGATCTTAAGGGGATGTCTTAAGGAGAGGTCATAAATCAAAACATACACATCAAAGCATGCACATAACATATATATTAAAACCATTGAACCATTAAAATACAATTAACTAATGTCATATAAGTAATTTGAAGTAATGTAAAAGGGGATGTCTTATAGAGAGGTCATACATCAAAGCATGCACATAACATATACATTAAAACCATTGAACCATTAAAATACAATTAAGTAATCTAACTAATGTCATGTAAGTAATTTAAAAGGGGATGTCTTAAGGGGAGGTCATACATCAAAGCATGCATATATCAACATACATCAAAGTATACATAGCTTTATATTAAAATCATTGAACCATCAAAATATACATTATAAAAGGATACATAATTTACCAAACATGCATAACTATAGAGTTGAATCTGTAGAGTTCAATAGCATATATCCAATATCCAATACATTAGATAAGAGTTCAAACTGTAGAGTTTAAATATGAAAGTATGAGAGCTACAAAAAAAATTTATCCTAAAACTTCTGATACATAGTCATACATATAGTCTGAATCCTCTCTATCTTTTATTATCTCCAAAAGTTTTTCATGTTCTTCAATAGGCAACCTCCACTTGTGATTGTCACATCCTCTTTTTTGCAATGTCTTAAATTGCAATTTTGTTACTATAACCAAGTGATTGTAATGTAGAACTTTTTGGCCAGACATGTATTCAATAAATTCAACACCGTTTTTGTCTATCTTTATTTGTTGATAATAGGTTCCTTCAATAACAACTAAACCAATTGGATATGACTCTCCATCACCATCTACAATTTCTTCTGGCAACTTGTATTTTGCTTTCGTGCATCTTAGTAGATAATAATCTACATTTTCCGCATTGTCAAGATCTACAACCACAGCAAAAATATCACCTATACAAATCTAGATTCTATTTAAATTCAAATCAAAAGTTTAAGATAAAATTTGAACATCACTTGTACGATAAATTAAATTTAAATAAAAGAACATGTATGTGTACGCACCTGTAATAACTAAATCGGAAACACACTTGTAATCAGCTGAATATATAGGATCATGAATGTTTATGTCAATGTCGTCATCTTCATAAGGAGGCATTCTGATTAACTCATTCATATCCCATTGTGAAACATATCCATTTGCAATATTCTCACATTGACTCATTGGATTGTCCTCAACGCAGTCATCACAAAAACATGATTTTTCTCTTACTTGAATCAATAGAGGCTTGTGTTGTCCTATACTCATCAATTGATGTAAACTTTTAATACCAACAATTCTTTGACAATTGTGAGGATTAGATCGGTCTATATCAGTTACAAATATAAAATGAAAGTTGCACGTTTTTAGATCAACAATTATGATAACATAGATGAATACGAAATTAAATTTTAATATACATATTCCTCAATAATTGAACAAGAATATGAATAGGAATATACTACACGAAATTATTTTTCAATAAAAGAGACAATTTTTGTGGTTGGGTTTTTCCCCTCGAGTTGGAGGGTTTTCCAGGGTAATTATTGTGTTCACTATTTTTTGTTTTGGTGTTGCTTCTGTTAATTTTTGTGATAAAAATCAACACAGTATCAAAGCAGGTTTAAGCAAGTTTACAAATCAATTTCATTTCTGCAGCAAGTCTTCTTATTCTTTCTTCTCATTTGAATAAGTTTCCATCAAGATGGTTAATAGTCTAAAAGTTGAACATAGGCTTGATGGTGCATCAAATTTCACCTCTTGGAAACTCAGAATTCTTATCTCATTGGAAGAAAATGATCTTCTAGACTTCGTGGAGAAGGATGTGCTCGAGTCATCCGATGAGCCTGAGAAAACTCAATGGAAGAAGAATGACATTAAGGTTAGGAAGTTTTTGATAGATTCTGCAAAAGATCATCTTATGCTAGAGTCATTTTTAAGACTCTTCAAGACCTGTATGAGATCAACAATACCAATAGAGCTCGTCTTAAGATAGCATCTCCTTCATATTAAAATGACTAAAGGAGAGTCAGCCATTTCCTACTTCATGAAGATTGTTGAGTTAAAAGATCAGCTATATATCATTGGAGATATAGTCCAAGATAGACACCTAGTATGTTGGCAATGAATGGTCTTCATCAATCTTGGGAGTCCTTTATCCAAGGCATTTGTGGAAGATCTGAAATTCCAAATTTGATTGTCTTAGAGCTGATTGCATTCAAAAAGAATTTAGGTTGATATCAAGAGGAAATGGAAGAAGCTATCATAATAAAGAAAATCATGTTCTTGGTACTCAAACATTCAAAGGGAAAAAGAGAAAAGGGGGAAAAGGAAATTTCAAAAGGAACAGAGACAGTAATTCTAATTCAACTCATGATCCAAAGAAGAAGATGGATTTCTCTCACATTAAATGTTTCAGATGTGACAAGTATAGTCACTTTGCTCCAGATTGTGTAAAAAGAACTAAACAACATGTTGTTGCAAATGTTGACAAAGTGTCACCTAAAAAGGAATCTAGTAACAACTCAGAAGGATTTTTGTTCATCTCAACTCTCTCGAGCAATGTTCCCACTGGCAGCAACACTTGTCTAATTGATAGTGGTGATTCTCATCACATTACAAGATATCGAGAGCATCTTTCAAAATTGGTAGAAAGAAAAACCAATTTACAAGTAATAATTGGAGATGATGCAAGTTATTCAATAAAAGGTGCACGCGCCACTTCTCTTCATCTAGATTTTGTCTTTCCTCTTCATTTGAGTGAGGTCTTGTTTGTTCTAGGAATCAAAAGAAATTTGATCTTAATTTCAACATTGGAGGACAACAGGGATCAAGTTGCATTTTTTGAAGGAAAAGTTCTTGCTTGGCCAAAGAACACTAGAATCAATTATGCCCGTGTGATTCATGTTCGACAAGAGAGTCTATACAAACTTTCTCTTCGTCTAATTCAAGCATTAGTGCATGACTCTATCAATTCAAGTGAGCTATGCAAACGGAGACTTGGTCACTTACACTTCAAAGCTCTTCCATCCATGGAAAATATGGTTACTGGTTTACCAAAGCTTAGTCAAGAACATGATGGCATTTGCAAAGGATATGCACTGGGTAAGAATGTTAAAAGCATAGATACACCGCCCTGGGGGACGGGGGGACAGAGGGGCCTCAACTTGGGGACGATGGGGGGACGACGGCAAGACGGTGGCAGGGGACCAGGGGGTGTATATACTATATACATGTGGTACTTAAAATGCTAGTTATGAAAAAATGTATAACAATATAAGAGTAAGACATTTAGAATTACTATGAGTAAAAGTAAAACTAAATACTACATTGCATTGAAGTTTGAACATTGAACATGGAACAATAAGTTAATAATATAGAACATTAAAGTTTGAACAATAGAATTATAATTATAATTTATAAATAGTTGAATCAGCAAGTGGGCCCCACATGGCCTAGGGTTGAAAAATGACACTAAACAATATTATAATGTTGTGGTTTTTTTTAAAAATTGCTTTATTTGTGTGCTTTGACGGGGGACGCTTGTGCGTCCCCTTTTGGGGTCGAGGGACGTTTTGGTGTCCCCGTTCTCCATCGGGGACTCTTTTGCGTCCCCCGTCCCCAAAGGGGGACGTGGAGACGCCCCCGCGTCCCCAAAAAAATGGTGGCCAAAGGGTGGCGGCGCTGGAAACGCGAGAACGGCGTCCCCTCGTCCCGGGTGCGTTGGGGATTTTGGGGGGGACGCATCCCCGTGTTACGCTGGTTAAAAGCTCTTTTCTAAGTAGTGAAAGTAGATTAAAAGATATTTTAGATCTGATTCATTCTTATTTATGTGGACCATTGTTCATGGCCTTTGAGTGGATTTTGGTATTATGTAATTTTCATTGATGACTATTCTCAAAAGACTTGGAATTATTTCTTGAAATCTAAGGAATCTGAAGTATTTTGTAGATTAAAAGAATTCAAAGCTCAAGTTAAACTCGAAGTTAGTGACCTGAGAATCTTTGGTAGTCATGTTTATATTCATGTGCCTAAAGACAAAAGATCTAAACTAGAACCATCAAGCAAGAAAGGTATATTTGTGGGTTACAGTAAGTTATCTAAGGCCTACAAGATCTACATTCCAAGGCAGAAACAAATTGAGATAAATAGGGATGTATCTTTTGAAGAGGAAGTTGCCTTCAAAAGATCAAAAAGGTCTTCATTAGAGATAGACAGCGAAGAACAAGAAACGCCTCAGCATATGCACATTTATTCTGATCATTCTCATGAGATTCAGAGGGAATCCACTGAACTAGAAGAGAATTTTGATTCACCTGATCCTATAGAACCAACTCATGGGCCAAGTAACATTTCTACAAATAGAAAGAGGCGACTATGGACTAGACAAACTATGCAAGAGGCAAAAACTTATGCAACTCCTTGTGGCACTTTTAGAGAAAGCAAGAGACCGCGGCAATTTTCAAAACATGTGGCATTAATGAGTCATATCATTGAATTTGAGCATTCTAGCTTTGAGGAAGCATCCAATCAACAAGTTTGGAGAGATGCCATGTTAGAAGAATATACGTTTATCATCAAGAATGATGTTTGGGATGTTGTACCAAGGCCTAAAGAAATAATAATTGTCTTCCAAGTGGCTTTACAAGATCAAGCATGCAACTTATGGAAGTGTTGAGAAGTACAAAGCAAGATTTGTGGCAAGAGATTTCTCTCAAAATGAAGGAATAGATTATCAGGAGATGTTGGATCGTGTAGCTCGTTATACATCTATCAGGACTATTATTGTTATTGCATCAACTAAAGGTTGAAAGCTACATCAAATGGATGTAAATACTCAATTTCTTAATAGTGTAATTGAAGAAGTGTTTATTGAGCAACTAGATGGTTTAGTGATTCATGGGAAGGAGCCTCATGTATGTAGAATAGAGAAGGCGTTGTGCAACTTTAAGCAAGCACCTTGTGCATAGTATGAAAGGATTGATCAATACTTGATGAGCTTGGGATTCTCCAAGAATGATGTGGATTCAAATCTTTACATCAAGATAGTTAATGGTAAAGTCTTAGTTTTGGTTCTTTATGTTGATGATCTATTTCTTACTTGATAAGATAGTCTCATTGTTAAATGCAAGAAAGATTTAAACTCTGAGTTTGAGATGCAAGGTCTTGGTCTCATGCATTACTTTCTAGGACTGGAAGTGTGGCAAAGACCCAATGAGATTACTCTTAGTCAAGGGAAATACACCATTTATATCTTGAAGAGGTTTGGGATGCTCGATTGCAAGTCCATCGCTACTCCCATGGAGACAAATTTGAGGAAGTTGAGAATTGTTGCAACTAGCTCTGATTCGATAAATTCCACCATGTACAAATTGCTCTTAGTCAGTTCATGTGTGAACCAAGACAAATTCATTTAGTTCCAGCCAAGCATATCTTGAGATACTTGTGTGGCACAGTTTGATACGGCTTGAGATGTGCTTCATATGTGCTCTGAATTTACATGGTTATTCTGATTCTGATTGGGATGGGAGTGTAACTGATCTATGAAAAACACTTATGGATGTTGCTTCAGTTTAGGGTCTGCCATGATTTCCTAGTGTAGCAAGAAGAAGACATGTGGCTCAAAGCACTGTAGAAGCTAAATATATTGCAGCATGTGTAGCTACTTGAGAAGCAGTGTGGCTTCAAAAGCTTCTTGCAGGTTTGTTTGGTCAAGCATTAGAACCAATTGTGATTCTTTTCAATTGTGATAATCAAAGTTGTGTGAAGCTTTATGTGAATCCAGTGTTTCATGATAGAACAAAATATGTGGAGATCAAATATCATTACATCAGAGATACAATGTTGAGGAAAGCTATTCAACTCAAGTATATTTGCACTAATGAACAAACAACTGACATTCTCACCAAGCCTCTCTCTTGGGTGAAATTTGTACATTTTCGAGACAAGCTTGGGGTTGTGGAAAATGTTGCTTTTGCTGAGAGGAAGTCTCGGCATTAGTTGTTTTATGTGCTAAAATGCATATTTCTCTAAGATGGAGAAATATTAGGTGAAAGTCCATGAAAGATGTGCTTTTTCCACAAATGGGAGTAGCCATGGTGGACATCATGTTGAGAGATTCCATGACGACATCACGTTGAGTGATTCTGTGATGGGCACTTGTGTATATGCTTATTTCCACACATGGGAGTAGCCATGGTGGACAAAATGTTGAGAGATTCCATGATGACATCATGTTGAGTGATTTTGTGATGAGAGCTTATGTATAAGTTTATTTCCACACATGGGAGTAGCCATGTGAGTGAGTCCATGACATTATCATGTTGACAGATTATGTGATAATTTTTTTCTACAAATGGGTGTAGCCATTGTGGGTATCATATTGAGAGATTCCACAACATGGATATTTGGAAAGATGTCTCCCTAGCTAAGATGGAGTGTTGGCATTATGTAGCTGCAGGAGATATCTTTCACTCATATATATCTGCGATAGTTATCTCTGTGATATGGTTTTGATCCTCCTTTCTGCATGATGTGTTTTGTTATTGCCTATTCATTCAAATATTAATCTATATTCTTTAAGGTCGCGCTTCATCTAGATGCCAGTTGTATCTCTCTTAACATCAGTGATTATCCTTTCTTTGAAGACGGATGGATCAAGACTATGAACAATCTTCCCTTCGTTGACAAATGGTCGATTCAAGACTATGAAGAGTCTTACTTTCATTGATAGACGGTTCCACAAAATGAAGAGCCACTTTCTTGTGTAACGGCAATTGGTTCATTTGTCACGGTAGACTAAACATGTAGAGCATGTTGTTTTGTGTAATGTGATGTGCATTCTAGTATTGAATTCGTTGTTGGTCAAAGGTTACTATTCGATTGCCCTTCTTGTGTTTTGGGACAATCGTTAATATTCAATATCGTTCATATACAGTGTTTAGTATTGTATGTAGAATATAGAGTCTTCGTTTACTATGTCAGTTGTTTAGTTTTGATATGCATTGTAACTCATTTTCGACAATGGTTTTTTTAATTTAAAAAGCCCTAATAAGAGGTTTCGATCGAATACGGGTTCGGTCGAACCTTTATTTTGATCGAAAGCATGACGTCAAATACGGGTTTGGTTGAGCCTTTGTTTCGATCGAATACAATCTCAAAGCTAATTCACAACTATACTCAATTAATTATAGGTACTTTGGGCAAAAATAAAAGTCTAGGAATAGTAAAACGTTTTACAATATAATCTCAAGACACTAGCTGAAGAGATCTCGCTTAAAAAAATATTCTATTCATTAACTATCATAAAATGACCAACAATATTCAATAACCAATATTACCTCTATCATAGCCCATTTATCATCAAAACTTTTTCCTTCCCACAAAAATTATTTGTCATTTTCTTTTTTATAAAAATCTCAAATATTAAAAATATGCAGAACAAATTTATTAATTGTGTCGCACAATTTTTAACAAATAGGGTCACGTACCTGATTTTTTTGTAAATGAGAACCATAATACCCAATAGATCTTCCCAACTCCTTTGCATCTTCTAATCTTATTATTTTTTATATAAGTAACATAATAAAATGAGGAAAGTAGAATCAAAATATATCTTAAATACTCTAGAGAGCAAAGATTACCTTTTTTTTTTCTTTTGAATCTATAAAAGTTCTCTTCAGACATCTCCACCAATTTAGAACATCTCCAACCCAAGATATCAATCCATTTCCTACAATTTTTACATATTTTTATCTTATTGTAAGAATTGGATAAGAAATGACAAACCACTTTCCTCTCAAAATTCCTATTAATTTGCTCAAAGAAAACCATGCAAGCCCTCCAATTTATTGTTGGCTAAAGTTGTTTTTTCATCTAGCATATTCCTGTTTTGTACAAAGCAATAAAAATGTTTGTAACTTTCAAAGACTTTTCTAGAAAAACATTTTCAATATGGCAGCATAAGATTCCATTATCAATTGACACCTCCCATGCACTTTAACTTTTATTACATTGCCATAAAGCAAATAGAAGTGCTCCCTGTCTCATCTTTCACTTTGGCCTTTATCAATAGGCATCTATAAATATTGGTTATTTAAAGTACTAAAACATTATATAGCATGGTTTTTCTTAACCAATGGGATAAAAAATATTCTCAGGACTAGATTCGCCAAAAAGATAAGATTCCAAACAACTTTATTAAAGCAAAAATCGGTATCATTTTAGAGCATTTTAAGGAGGGACATCATATAACAATAATATACATTAGCACAGTACGAGATTGTTCAATGAATAAAATCCCAGATATAAATATTATGTAATTCCAATTTCCATAAGGAATTTTTCAATTATATTGTTAAATGGTTCATTCAATATTTTGTTATAGAAAGAAAATGTACAACTAATCTTTTTCTATATTCTATATATGTTAATTTTTAAATTGTGTTGTTAATTGGTTCATTCTATATTTTGTTATAGAAAGAAAATGTACAACTAATCTTTATATATATTCTATATATGTTATATAATTATTTGGATTATAATTTGAAGTATATTAAATTCTAATATTTAACTTAACTTATTTTTGTATGGAAACTGACATAAATCTAAATTGAAGGCTAACTTTTATTACAATCATTCTTATACCTTAAAGGTAAACTGGATTTCAGATGTGATCTGACATTACTGTTTATTCTAAACAAACCCATTTGCAACAATTTTGACCACCAATTTAAAGAACAGATTTTTTAAATTGAACGTTCAGGACATCATATTTAAAGACTAATAGAACATTACTTAATCCATTTAGAGAGATAGAAAATCAGGTTAGATCACATCGAGAATATTTCCCAGCACTACATTTACATTCTGCACCTAAGAATTAAGATACTACACTTCAAAACATCTAAACGTTCTACATTAACTTATTTCTTATGTCTTGACAGATTTATATTTCACCCCTCTTGCAACAAATCCCTAATAAAAGCACCACACTGATTCCAAAACAATATCATTCACATGTACAGATACAAAAGTCTACAATTCCAGAGGAAAAAATCAGGCTGCACAGACACAATCATACCTCTACTAGATTGTGCCATGTTCTGAAACAGAGAAGAATGCAGGGACTAATAGGTGATAAAATTTGTAACCTGATAACAATGATAGAATTTGTAACCTGATAATAATTGAACGTATCTATATAATCAAGACATAATATTTCCCACAATTCATAATATTGAGCACAAATTACAAACTATTCTGATCCCCATATCAACAAAATGAATTAAGAAAGGCGGTCTTATCTCCTCATTTTAGTTATTACTTCCTGCCTGGAACTACAGCGGAAGGGCTGACGTTAAACCAGTGATTAAAACATTTTTACTTGTGAATCAGGCACTCTCTTCTGCTCCTGCTAATTTGCATTGCATTTTGAAGCTTGAAGATTAAAATGTGTTCAGAAGTTAACAAGTTGCAAATTTGACAGGCTGTTAACAGGTTGTTTAACCTCTGCAAAATGGCAGCGAAAGGTTGCAGTTTCTGAGGAAGCGAATGCACTTCCCGCTAGGTCTATGCCATTGCATTGCAGATTGTCAGAACAAAATGTCACATGATAGTGTGGGTTATCAGTTGCAGCCAGAAAGCCAGAACTATAATGGAGGGCGCATACCCTTAAAAAGTGATTAATGCATACACATTGAACCAATCACAATTACAGTTTTCTTGTGCTTGATTTTATGCTAATGATCAATGATAATAAGTGTAGGATTTTTAGGGGTTAAATTTATTAAACATATTTTTGTGTGACCTGATTGGGCTTTCTTCGGCCCTGAATACCCAAGCTAGAGAAGGCGGAGGAGAATGTCAGAAAAGAAAAGAAGCTCGAAATACAAGCTACAGCCTGCACAGTTGGGCAAGGCCCTGCATGCAGAGATGGTGTTGTAGACGCAACTTATGGACATGTGTTGCTGGAAATGTGGGGAATGACAGTATAAATAACTGGTATATGCATAAGGTAGTATTTGTTGACTGTAAACATTATGCAGTACAATGTGGTAAAGTTTTTGAGTTTCTGTTATTTTTATCTGATAAAGTTTTAGTGTTATTGTTCTTTTATCATTAGCTTTTACTGAACGTTTGTGGCAAGTGAGCTGCTACTGAAATGTTTTAGGATATCATGAACAACAACAGCACCACCACCAAAGTCACCATCCAGGAAGAGCTCCTCCCTGTAACCTGAAGCAACTGTCTTCCTACGTAACTCTTTGTGAAATTCAATTATATGACTCTTTGAGAAATGTAGCCATTAAACAACCCAGCTTTGCGCTTGGATAATATTATCACTTCAAATCTAGATTTCATGCCATCAAGGCCCCTAAAAGTAGGATCACAATAACCTTTTGGGCTCAGATGATTTGGTCTACCAGACAAGAGGTAGATTTCTGTCGATTCAAAGATAAAACGGTGGAGTTTGAATAAAGAAATTTACAAAAGACACTCACAATATACTCTAGCTCCAAATAGATATTGGCAAACATTGAAAGACTTGCCTGAGAATTTTCTGAAGGTTCTTGACGAAATTGTGTCAGGCTGCTCAAAATGTTGTTGTAAAGAAATATGGGCAAAGTACAAAAACAAATATTCTATCCCATAATCATAATATGATTTTCATTTCATTAATTAAACTGCCAAGCTTAAATTAATGTCAGAAACGAGAGCTAAGATATTATAACGTATAGTGCTTTTTAGGTTTTTGTTCTCTAAAATTTTTGGGCACAGGGCTCCGATGTCCTCTAAACTTCCCATTCTTGAGCTTCTCAAAAGACTTATAGTTGCAACGGATGAACTATAAATACTAAGGAGGTACACTGGTAGTTATACTACCCTATACAAAAGACAAATTCCATTCCTTGAACATTGCAAGAAACATAGGCCCTTAAACTTCTGCTGCTTCCTGCACGGAAACATATTCATTACTTATACTAGAGATACTCTAATTTCCTAGACACAAAACCAACACTGTTCTTCCAGTCAAGACTGTTCTTCAAGACTTGGCAGGAACCTCACTGCCTTGTAGCCAGGGCAGCCCTTGTTTGTTAAAAGTTCTTATTGATTATTTTATTATTTGAGTTAAATTACTTAAATTAGTTATTAAAATATAAAAACATATTGTTAGTCCCTGCCTTGCAAGGCAGAGACTAATGTTTTCGGTGAAGCGCCTATTACATTTCATTTGTGCATTGAAATCTCCCACAATATTTAAGCTATGGTTTGCTTTCATTTATTTATTAAAATGTTATTTTTTCTTTTATAAGAAATATTCTGATTGGCCCTCATTATTTTGCTACGATTTTTAGCAAATATCTGGGGAAAATAATAGATTGCACCAATCAGGAAAAGGTGAATGAAAAATTAAAGACCTTTTGTAATGATTTACTTGGAGCAGGACACAGACACATTTTGTTCCACAATCTAGAATCTTGTACACATCTTTCCTCTACTGCATACCATTCCTCAGTATCCACCATTTCAGCATGAGCTGATCCATTTTCCCATCGATGCCAGTTGCAGGGGACTTCAATGTTTCTCAAAGACTTTATTACAAAACACACTTATAATCATGTATGATAAGTGTGGAAGTTTAGTTGATGCTCGCAAAATGTTCGATAAAATGACAGAAGCAAACGTCTTCTCATGGAATATGATCATTGCCGCTTACAGGAGACATGGGTTCCTTGAAGAATATTGATGTTGCTTCAGGCAATGCAACAAGCGGAAGTCCAACAGAATACACTCACCTGTGCAATAATTCTTTTGGCATGTGCCAACCTGGGAGCACTAGAACCCGGTATGGAAATTGACCAACAAATAATTCAATGTGGTTTTCTGTCAGACGTTGTAGTTTTACATGACCTGATGGCCATGTATGCAAATTAGGGAAATATGCGAAAGCAACACCAATCGTTTATGAAAATACATAATGCAAATGTGATCTCATGAACCACCATTATTATGGGATATGCACAAAACAGTGATCTTGACAAGGTTTTCAATGAAATGCCTCAACGTACCATCATTTCCAAGAATGTGATGATTGCAGCATATATCCAAAATGGTGTTATTGATGAGGGTTTAGGCTTTTTAAGAAAGTGCCTCAACCAAATGTAGTGTCATCAAATGTCGTCATTACTAAATATGTGTGAAATGAGCTCGGTGAGAAGGTTTTGGAGGTTTTTAAACAAATCCAATTGGCTGGTGTAAAACCAAACTTGGTAACCTTTGCTAGCATCCTTACAGCACACATGAAAACCAGAGCTTTGGAGCTTGGTATGGAGATCTATGGAAGAATACTTGAAAGTGGATTATTGTCAGATGTTGTAGTTGTGAATACCCTGATAGCCATGTATACAAAATGCGGAAGCATACAGAAGGCACGTGAATTTATTGACAAAATGGCTACACAAAATGTAGTCTCATGGAATGGAATGATTGCAGGATATGGACAAAATGGACTTCCAGAAAAAGCTTTGGAGATTTTTAAGCAAAAACAAAAAATAGATTTCCAATCTGACCAATTCCCCTTTGCCACTGTCTTGATTGTATGTGTCAAAATGAGAGCTTGAGGACAAGATATGGAGATCCATCAAAAAATAATTGAAAGGATGTTGTAGTTGTGAATGCTCTAATAAACATGCATCCAAAATGTGGAACCATACAAAAGGCATGCAACTTATTTGAAAGAATGCCACAGCGAAACACACGCTCGTGGAATGTGATTATTGTAGGATTAGCACAAAATGGTTTTTTATACGAGGCATTAAAGCTTTGCCTCAACAAGATGCTGTCTCATGGACTACATTTACTTATGGATACACACAAAATGGGCTTGATGGCAAGGCTCTAGAAATGTTTAAGCAAATGCAAAACTCTTTAGTTCATGCCATGTTTATGTTCTTTGGTGTAATATACGATTTTTTTTTAAAATTAGATTTATAGGTAAGAGAATGCAAACTGCAAAGTAAAGCTAGATCACAAATCTTAAATATACATCTGATACAGAATAACATTTCTGCACAGTAGTTTGTTAGTATTCCGTAAAATTAAAACCCCCCTTTTGTTGTGCTTTGAATGATGCCCATATTGGCTCAGGCTGTGAATTGTATGTGCTTGAAAGCTTCTGAAAAAACTATTTTCACAGATCCATTTTAATATAATGCAGTATCTTACGATTGTAGAATTTCCAAAGACCACGCTTCTTTAAGACATTCAATCAAACAGTTTGCTACCTTGCCTATTTTTGTGCATTTTGCATACATTTATGCCTGGGCATTTCCACTGACATAGCTGATAAAATTTCTCAATGTCTATCCTACCCTGTTCTCTTTGAGGCATTCTGTCAAACAGTTATAAGTGTTTTATGCCTGGTCATTTCAAACAAAAACTATCTTTCCGTTATGCTTTGATACCCTGTTCTCTTTGATGCAATCTGTCACACAGTTCATGTGCCTTTGTCTGTGCTTCCACATTCTGCATACATGTCTACCAGAGAATTTCCATCTAAAAAACATCTGACAAACCTCTTCTACCCTTTATCCTTTGATGGACGCCCATTCCCCGATCCAAAGCTCCATTTTGGTATAGACAGAGAGGTTGTTGCCAAAGGTTGCAGCTTTACACTTGCCAATTGCATTTAGAACACCACTTGTTATTTTTCTTTTTCTTTTGCATTGAATCAATATCTTGGATCCCTAATTTAATTACATAGGTCAATCCACTAAGTCTAAGACCAATTCCAACTCTTAATTATGTCATATTATTCTATTCAAAAGTTGCCTAACCTAGTTATCACTAGTCTATTTATCCTAGATAAGATCAAAATAGTGATTATGTCTCCAATACAAGATCATTGGGATGATCACATGTAATCATTTCAATTTTTAATTTACTACATTCTAAAAATACGTGGATGGTGTTGCTGGACTGTGGGACATTCGTTGTTAGAAGTCAATAGCAGTATTAAAAAGTAGGGCATTAAAAAATACACCTACAAGAACATTCTTCTTGCACATTACATAGCGTATTGGTGGCATTTTTGTGTCACAAAAGTGAGAAATCATGCCCAAGGCTGACTTTGGCGAGCTGTAGCTGGTGGCATTTCATTTAGGTTTTCTATGAATCTGTACCCAAAACAATCAGTCCTAGGTAGGTGAAAAGGTATATCGTATAACTTTGAATTAAACCCTGCTTAGGCATATGCATCACCAATTGCAATCAAGGGATCAAATTTTGATGCAAGTCATCCCTTGAATAGAACACTATTGTTAATTGTGGCATCGTTTGCATTGAATATGTCACAGAGCCTCTCAAATAGTTCATGTGCCCTTTTCATGTAGTATTATCTACATACATGTTAATTCTAGCAATCGCAGCCTCCTCAAACTAGGATATTCCAAATGGTTTTCTATGTATCTATAGCCAATTCAATTGATACTAGCTGAGTGGAAACTCCAAGGTGAAAAGGTATAACTTTTATTAAAGCCCAGTTTAGGCATGTGTGTCACCAATTACAGTCCAAGGGATCAGAATTTGAAGTGAGTCATCCCCATGAAAAAAATATTATATTATTCATTGTGGCATTTTTTCTAACAAGCGAACTTGCTTTCTTCAAGTTTCCACAATGACAAATATGTGAATCAAGCCCTGCACTTACACCTGCTACATTGATCCTCGCAACAATACTGCCTAACATCTAACCTTGAAGAATCTGAAAATAATATATCTTTTCTTGGAAAATTTAGGTGGGCAAGACTATGAGAAAGAACAATCCAGCAGTAAAATGACCAATATTGATTTTAACAATAATATATTTGAACATTGGTTTTCATAGCGGCAAATGAATTGCACTTGAAACGAATTGTTAAGGTGGCATAGTTGTTATCAAAAAATTATTTAAAAATAAATAATATCACACTCCTCTTTATATGGGTTGCAATGCTAAGACAACAGTTTTTCAACTCCATTGCACCTGGTGGACTTGCTGGTGACAGAAAGGGAGGTGTTCCTGCCTCAGTTTTTCCTTTCAGTTCACAACAAACCTGGAAAGAGAGAATAAAGATCTTGATCTGCCTGCTCACAAGGTGTTTAGCATGTTTTTTATACACAATAGTTTGCAATGTGTTGTTTTTAAGTTTCTAGCTTTACTAAAGTTGTAACCAGATATGAATTATTTGTTACAGGTAATGGTTGCAACCGTTAGTTGTGAGGATATAGCAAATGAAAAACTTGCCAACTTGACATCTGATCAGATACTTGGTTACTGGTTAATTACTAATAGGAAAAGTCTTGTTTGCAGAGCTTTCCCTTGGTTTGTGGGCAATATTGTTCAGCCTTGGCAAGAGCTGGAGGAAGCTGTACAATATGAGCTGGTACCATCATTTGGGAGGAAACTAAGCTCCATCTTAGACAATTATTTATCAGAGTAAGTTTTAAATCCAACTCAATAAATCTGGTCAGTACATATTTCAGATTTTCCTTTGCCTACTTAGCTTGTCTGAGGAGCAGTTCATTTGAATCTCCCGACGTTATCACTTGTTTTGTGCATTTTGTTTTAACTCTTATAACAAGAGATTCTTGTAACTAAAAGAAGCTAGATAGTTTTATTACTTGTGAGATATGTTTCTGAGGGTTCAGTGTGCCCTCTAAATTCATTTCACAATCAGAAAGTGTCGTAGCAACTTTTATGACATTTTTAGTTATCATATTCTCAATTTCCAAAATCTCATCTCACATTCACCAAAAAAAGCTTGCCGAATGATCATCTAATGTTGGTGAAAAGGCGCAGAGATGATGCTCCTGTAAATCAGCACATTGAGCAATTGGATCAAGAAAACAGAGAACTGCAAATGCCCTAAAAAATTGCAAAATCTGTGAGTTTTCACTCCAGAACCATACACAAGTGATAGGTACTAGGCATATTGCACATTGTACTATGGACCAAGATAAAAATATCTTTGTCCCCCAACATTATATTGAAAATTAGCAAAGATATAAGATATGTTTCAAGTTTGTTGAAGACTTGCAAAGTTAGAAACATAAAAGTTTGGTTTCAAGTTTCTATTTCAAATTGCTGTTTTCTTCCCTTGCCATTTTGCAATTCTAAACTACCATGCATTATATATAATATATATTTTATTGCCATTCTATTGCATAAAGTTTAAACAGATGTAATCTTGTATTATAAATAGATTAAAATAATATGTATTATGAATAATCCACTTCAACATGTTCCGTAAATTTTTTAAAAATTCAAATGTACTGCAGTAAAAATGAAAATTGAAAATAAATGAAACCCTACTTAGGAATCACCGTGGCTATAGCCATTGCCAAGCTATGTGCAACTGCAATGGCTTGTGATTGCTTATGTTCCTCATTTACAATGGCATGGTCCATTAACAAAACCACTGCCGTCTTTAACTTTGCCCCACAAGGACCATAGACTGATAGACTTGGCATCTATTTTGGACCTTGGTAGTTCAGAGCACCAAATTTGTTGACAAGTGTGTATGAAGGAGCAGCAATAGATGAGCTCAATGATAGCACATTAGTAGAGGTCGTTCTTGTTACAAACTCAAATTATTCCAAGTGGGTCTACAGAGAATGCAGATGGGTGTCTAGAAATGTATTAATGGATTGGTGAAACAAGACCTTTGGAACATAGTATGGACATCCATCAAAGGATAGATAAGGGAATTTTTTGTTAGATGTTATCATTGCAATTGCCCTTTGCTTGCAGCCCCTAAGCATGTATGCAAAATGTGGAAGCATAGACAAGGCAAGTGCAGATTCCAGCTATCTTAGGTAAAACAAGTACCATAACCCTGAAAACTGACGCTGAAAACTTATTAAATAGTCGGTCATAACCGTGTTCCAAGCCTTTTAAACATGGCGCAAATGTTCACACATTATGCTTTAGGCACAAATCTATCTTCTATTTCCGACAAAAGGCAGGGACTCCAGCTCCTTCAGAGCTCTTGTTATCTTATAATTATAAAGAAAATATATTATTGATTTAAAAAAATTGAAATCATAAAGGATTCTAAATAATCCATTTAATATAAGACGTCAAACTCAATCCATCCTTTACAAATCTCCTTGTTTTTGTTTTTTCAAAGAAAAAATATAATTGTTAAGAATATTAAAACAGGAAATAGCATACAGGGCCTCATTTCCTAAGCAACAGGATTGCGTTATGAGGGCCATTACACCAACATTCTATACAAGGGCAGATCTCGCAGATTGGGCCAGAGATCATTAAACTTCATTCAATACATTTTTCTCTAAAACTTAAAAAGGGATTTCCAAGGAATAGGGAATCACGTAGGTCAGATTAGAAGATTTACCTGTCTCAATGACCTCCTCGAAAGAATTTGCCTGAAGCTTGCCCTTTTTCATCATCTCCAATCCAATGATCATGGCAAAAGGGTGTGTTGCGAATCTGTATTCCCTCATTCAACACTTCCAGACAGAGCGCAACTGCCAGAGAAATCCTTCTGCACAGAACTTCCGGCGGCATCGGCTTTAGGGTTTCATACCAGAGCGGAAACGGGCTGTACTTAGGTTAGAACCCTCATTTTAGGATTATGAATTTCAGTTTAATACGTTCTATAATTAATATTAGATATTTAGTTGCTGTATGTCACTTGTTATTAACAAATTTTTTTAAGCACTCATATTTTTAAAATGTTTATCTTAACTAGCACTTGCATATAAAGGGATGCAAGGGTTATGTCTATAGTAGTAAATTAATGTGCTAAGAAGATATATTTTTTATTGTCTATGTAACATTCTAATACAAATTTAAATTACATACATTTTATTTACCTATAATTATGAAAGATTTATATAAATTTCAATTCTAAAGAATCTATAATTGATGCACTACTCCCATTGTTTGTTCCTTTTCATTTATTTCTTCTACATAGTGAAACAATAAGATAGTATACTTATATCATTAATGCATAGCTAGTCTCATGTTAAAGGTATATAACATGTAACAACAAATCTATGTTAAATAGAGGAATTATAGATGAGAAAATATACTATTAGTAACGTGGAAAAACATTTGAAGTTGTAGTGTATGAATGTCAAATTTGTACCATTTTTTATTGACGCACATGAGGTATTACTTAATATCTAAAAAATAAAATTAATTATATATATATATATATATAGATAGATAGATAGATAGATAGATAGATAGATAGATAGACGGTGGTTGCGAGCCCCCGTTGATAGTGGGGTGTAGGGTTCGAATCACACATTAGCCCAGGACGCTCGGAGGATGAATGTTGGCGCTGTTGTGTAGGCTCTAACCGGAGGAGACATGGATTACAGCGTTGGCGTGTGGGGTGTGATTGGCGAAGGAGATAGTGTTGCAG
Organism: Thuja plicata; assembly: GCA_018584345.1. NCBI lineage: Eukaryota > Viridiplantae > Streptophyta > Pinopsida > Cupressales > Cupressaceae > Thuja > Thuja plicata. The sequence goes on along the minus strand of MU225402.1, from coordinate 545,896 downwards.
AGAAGAGAAGATCTTGTGATGGGTGACGAGGAGGTAGGTAGGGCGGCTACATTTGGGCAGGGAGTCATAAGGTTGAAAGGCGCGGGATTCATAAGGAGATCGACACGGGAGAGATAAGGTGCAGAGGAGTGATAAGGGCTAGAGAGATAAGGTGCAGTGGAGTAACAAGGCCTGGAGAGATAAGGCATTGATATAGAGAGAGAAGGTGCAGCGGAGTGATAAGGAGAGTGATGCGCATGGAGTGATAAGGCGACGTGCCATTAGGGGAGTGATAAGGTGTGATGGAAAATTCACATGGAGAGAGTGAAGA
>MU225402.1:489631-510592 GCA_018584345.1 Thuja plicata | reverse complement strand
TAAGTTTAAATATTTGGATTTAAACTATAGGAAATTGAGTTTAATTAATTAATTAATGATAATTAATCAATTAAAGCTAATTAATTAAATAAAATTAATTATTTAATTAATTTTGAGAATTGGATTATATGATTTGGGGAATGAATTTAGAAGAAAATAGATGATTAATTAATGATTAAAAAACTATTAATTAATAGATGACAATTAGTGTTTTTAAAGTAAAGTCGCAAGCCTGTCCATTTTAGGGTGTCTACATTTGCCCCTCTTTGATGCGATGTGACTTGTCGTAGTGTGTCAAAGATTCTTTGATTTTGCCTCAACTTGCCCCGGCATTTAGTAGGTGTATTTATGCCCCCTCAACAAATTTGAGCGAAAAGTCAGGAGACAAGCATTAATTTGTTGAAACTGCAAATTATGGAACTGGGTAGCTGACGGATCTGAAAAATACTTTAAAATGCCCCTGTAATTAACCTATGAAGTTTTCGAGGACTGGGAAGAAATTTTGGAGCTCCTGGGTGAAATTAGGGTTTTTTAGAACCCCTATAAGTAGCTGAGAGAGCTCTTCATTTGTCACTTTGCGATTTGGAGCTCCTATCTTCTTGGTGAGTTTGTTTATTATTTTCTGCTTCCTTTTATTCCTGTTTTCAAGCGATGGCGGGTCTTCCAAGCGTTGTTCACATTTCTGATCGAGTTTGTTCATACCGGCGACCTGCTAGCTCTAGACGTCTGGTGAGTTTCCTCGCTTTGCGTGTCTTTTATTATGTTATTTATTGCTTTTAAATTTTGTACATTTTTTAAAAATGTATGCCTTTGCCGCAATCGCCTGCGGTTTTGCCGCAATTGTGGTTTAAATGCCACAATTGCTGGTTCTAAGCCACAATTGATAAAAGTGCCACATTTGCCTTCTTAAAATGCCGCAATTGCTGTTTGAGTGTCGCACTTGTAGTTTAGGTGCCGCAATCGCATAAAAGTTTTGCAATTGACTATGTTTAATGCCGCAATCAACTATTTAACACTGTATGTCTGATGTCTTTGTCAGTTATCTATCTCTTTTAGCTTCTGTTACGGTCCTCAATATCTGAAACTGATAATTTTCTATTTTTGTACTTTCTATGCAGTTTGTCGGGCGTATCTTGCGGTGTCGAGAGTCGAGGCCAGCAGGACTCGTGTACAGATTTCAGCAATCAGAGGATGAGAGGTCAGTACTTCGTGACTTGGGATTATATTGGATCTGCTATATGCCAGAGATCACGACCAACAGGGGTCTGATCTTAGCTCTTGTAGAGTGATGGAATTCAGAGACTTGTACTTTCTGGTTGCCCACTGGGGAGCGCACTGTGACTTTGGAGGATGTGTATCGCATCCTCCAACTCCCTATCCAGGGCGAGTTGGTGGAGTATTCCACCCGTACTGGTGTCACTGCTTTGAGTGAGCTCTCTGGACTGCCTCAAGATCAGCTCGGGCTTGTCGGAGGTTATGACATTCCGTGGTCGAGATTCAGATTTGGCTTAGATAGACTATCCACATTGCTAGGTAGTTTGATTTGTGGGATCCTTTGCCCCGATCGCCGTCAGTGTGGTTTTTCTATAGGGTTTGGTAGTGTTCTCCAGAGTATGGTCTGAGACCATATTGTCTTCGTGTGGGGTCCATGCATGTTGGCCCACATGCATTTTCATATGATGTATGCGGCTTACCTTGATGGTAAGTCACTGGGTTGTGGCGCCACATTATTACAGATTTGGGCGTGGGAGCATATAGCTGTCTACCATCCTATGGGTGCCCGTGCTCTCCCGACTGATAGGCCATATGTATATATGTATGATGGTGCGATTGTTCAGACCTATATGGGTCATCTTTCTTACTAGCGACAGCAGCTAGACATGATTCCATATTTTATCTAGAGACCTTACCGAGATTGTCCTATTTGGGATGGTGAGGATATCCATCTTCCTTTTTGTTGACAGTAGAGATATCTGATTGGTTGCGTTAGTGACCATGTACATATGATTGATTTCCATAACACCAACAGGGTGTTACGACAGTTTGGCGAGCAGCAGGATGTTTCAGATTCATATGCCTATTTTGCTCGGCGATCAAGGGATTCTCGTGTCTGGGGTGCTGTAGTGTCTCTTGATGTTGCTCGCACTGAGTTTTTAGGACTGCTTCCTGTAGCATGGACCTGGCATTCTGCTACTGTTGACCCAGGTTTGTCTTTTATGTGATTGCTTATGTACTTCTTTTTTGCTCTCTAATTTGTGCTCATATCTTGGTTTGATACTTGTGTATATCTGCTATGGTACTGATAGTTGACTTATCTTTTGTAGGCACTACTCCACAGTATGATGCCCATTGGTTACAGCATCGTCCTATTGCCTTGACAGATGTTTTGTGTCCTATTCCCAAGACTATCATGCGGAGGGCTCGACGGGTATGGCGCGACAGGGGAGGCCGTGATGGAGGGAGGGGTGGTGGACAGGGAGGGAGGGATGGTGGATGGGATGGTGGATGAGGGAGAGGTGATGATGGTGGGAGGGACGGAGGATGAGGGAGAGGTGACGATGGAGGAGATGATCCTGGTCCCGGGGGTGCTGGAGGTGTAGTGAGGATGGGAGGTGGTTGGAGTGGTGGTCAGTCCTGAGTTGGGTTGGGCGCCATTTTGGAGGAGGAGGAGGCCTTAGAGGAGGAGGCACCCCAGTTGGTGCACAGAGTTCGCAGGCGTATGATAGCAGTTTTGGCTCCCCAACAGGAGGATTGGGTTGTTATAGAGGAGGTGGATGCAGATCTCATAGATATAGATGTGGAGGCTCTTGATGAGTAGAGTGTCGAGATCGGATCCTCAGAGGAGAGTGGCAGTAGTAGGAGTAGCACTGGGGAGAGCTCTGAGAGTGAGGATGATTCCATGGTTGTCAGGCGGAGGCGAGGTGAGGGGCTGGGCAGAGAGGCAGAGGAGAGAGACATGGATGTAGCCATGGGTGGGATGGACGATGATCCCTCAGAGTTGGAACACCTGACCCAGCAAGTTCAGGACCTTCAGGCCCGACTTTCCCTATCTAATGCACGTGCTACTGCTTTAGAGGCTCAGGTTACAACAGTGGAGTCCAGAGAGTGACAGGCTCAGATCGAGGTCTGCACATTCATTGACAGTGTACAGGATGTTGGTTAGAGAGATATTTTGGATAGATACTAAAGATCTAGGCGAGATGCTCAGAGGGAGATAGATTATTGGAGACGACATTATGAGGGCGTAGTTTCGGCAGAGCAGAGAGTGCCTAGCTACACCGCTTCCCAGAGATCGAGCCAAGCCCAGCGGTCCCATAGTAGTGGTATTGGAGCGCCCAGTTCTTCTCATAGACCACCTTCTAATATGCCACCCCCTCGTCCACCTCTAGCGAGGGTGGGGGCAGCACATGCTGATTCCATTATGTATGATGTACCATTTTTGCCGTGATGCCATTGTATACACTCTGAGTAGTACCATTTTTGTATCTTGATACACTGATATTTATTGATATACATGTTGATTACCTTCTTTGATCAGGCTTGCGACCCTTCATAGTACTCAGATATTTTGATTTATATGAGATGTAGCTATGTTGTGATATGATGTGCAATGGTTTTACTTTCTATATATGTGATTCTACATGATTAGATGATGAGATGTATATGCAATGTGTTTCTATTATGTAGACTCGTCTATGAATGATTTACTTTTCTATGATACTGATTTGTTATGCAGGATGGTGTAAAATGAGATGCATGTTTATATGAGATTTTTTATGGATGCATGTGATTTTATGTTGTAGCATGTATGAAACTACCATGTTTGTTTCCTTTTTTCTGATGCACTTAATGGAATGAATGTAATCTATTATGCATAAAATATTTGAGTAATGCATGTGTTAATTAGAAAGAAGTTAGTTTGGATAGATGTGCTCTGAGATTGATCCAATAGAATGTAATGATAGAAAAGTTTCTTCTCTCTTTTTGTGCATTTTGTGGATAGATATGATCTGATAGAAAGGATGAATGTACCAAGTCGCTGCCCCTATTTTCAATAATTATCATCATTACATCTTTTTTTGTATTTTCTGATATTCTGGAAGAGCGTCGAATGATCTAGATCACATACCACCTAGATACCGCCATGACCTCTTGATAGAAGAAGAAGTAGAGAGATTGAATAGAAAGATACCCATAGTGCACCCAAATATTGACCATCTGGATTCAACTATGTTCCCTGTTTGAAAAGAAAGAGAGCCAAGAGCACCCAGATATTGACCATCTGGATACCGCTTGTCATTTGAGTTAATCTAAAACAAAGAAACCAAGATAGAACTCCAATGCACCCAGAGTCCATCTAGATAACACTATGAGCTCTTGATTTCTGAAAGAGAAAGCCAAGCAAACAAGATAGAACTCCTACATCCCTAGAGTCCATCTGGATAACATCGTGAGCTCTTGTTTGCAACATAAATGGAAAGACCATAGAAACCAAGATAGAACTCCAAAGCAACTCAGAGTCCATCTGAATAGTGCTGCGAGCTCTTAATTCTATAAAGCAAACAAGAAAAAATAAAAGAGAAGGAATATTCAATTCTTTCCCAGGTTTAATCTCAGATCGTGGAACTGCGCGGCTACCAAATAAGTGACAGTGCCTACCGCATTTATCCTAAATCATCATGGCCCTAAAATTGAAATGAACATTCAATAGACAACAATCAAAGAAAATAAGTCATGACCTATCATAGCTACTCTCCTCATATGGTGGATCCTGGAGTAGCATAAGAACATAACCCCAAAATATAGACTGACATCTGACTGACTTGACTGACCTAGTCAACATTTTTGTGTGGTTCCTTGATGCAGTTGGATTCTCTTGATTGGCTCAACTCTTTGGATAGGCTTGTTTGGCTTGATTTCTTTGATCATGTTGGCAGCTGATTAAGCTGTGTCAGATGGGCCAAATGCTTGTTTGCAAAGCTCATGATTGTGACAGTATTGATTAATAGATTTGATTACTCTGATCGTATTGGCAGCTGATCAAGCTGTGTCAGATGTGCCCAATGCTTGTTCGCAAAGCTCATGGTTGTGACAATTTGATTGATAGATTTGATTTGATCAATTTGGGAGCTGATCAAGCTGTGTCAGATGGGCCCAATGTTGATTTGCAAAGCTGATGATTGTGACAATTTATTGACTGGGCGTGCTTGCCCCTTTCTTGATAACTGAGTTGGTTTTATTGCTTTGGGATTTACAATTTTTTTTTTGGAATGTTTTTTATGAAGATTGATTTTCTCTTGAATTTTGATCTTTTTAGGATTTTTTGATGAGTTTTCCAATTTTTAGGATTTTTGAGAACTTTTGGAATTGCCCCCTAATTTGGTGTACCAATGAGTAACCATGGGTAAGTTCTTTGTGCTCATAGCGGATCATGCTTCTAGATATTGCTTGGGTAGTCAGTCTTGCATTTTGAAGTGTACTCAAGCCTTTGGACCTCATTGATGGTGAAGCTGGATTTGAACACTTGGCGCCTGTTTGCCAGGTTTTCACCAAGGTACCTACTCAATAGCACCTAATTGCAAGGTTTTCACTGAGAGAGCAATGTTGTTTTCTCTTTACTTTCTTTTTGTTGTCACCAAGGTGCCTGATTACCAGGTTTTCACGAAGGTAACTTTTTTATTTTTTGATTTTTTTGGATATGTCGATAAGTTCCTTAACAAATGGAGACCTTTAAGGGTAGAACCTCTTCAGGTGCATGTTGTTGATGTAACCAGGGAGCTGATCTCCTTTTGGTGTTGCTAGTATGAATGCCCCACTCTGAGTAGAGCTAATAATAACAAATGGTCCTAGCCATTTAGGCTCGAACTTTCCTAGTTTTACTCACTCTGCTTGATTCTTCTGATTTTCCATGAGGACAAGGTCTCCTACTTTAAATGTTCGTGGCTTCACCTTTTTGTGATAATTTCTTCTAAGGCGATTCTGATAGCCTTGTAAGTGATCGAAGGCATGTTGCCTTCTTTCATCTAGTAACTCTAGTTCACTGAGCCTTGCCACTCTATAGTCTTCGTCTGAAACCAGGTTCTTCAATGATATCCTCAGGGATGGGATTTCCACTTCGAGGGGTAATACCACCTCTGTTCCATAGACTAGGGAGAAAGGAGTTTCCCCCGCTGGTGTTCTCACACTAGTTCTATATGCCCATAATGTGGGACTAAGCTATAAGTGCCAGTCTCTCCCTGATTCGTTCACTATTTTCTTCAGAATCTTCAAGATTGTTTTATTCGTAGCTTCGACTTGTCCATTCCCTTGAGGGTAGTAAAATGAGGAGAACCCTTGTTTGATGAAGAACTGTTCACATAGGTCTTCAACATCCTTGTTCTAGAAAGGGGTACCATGATCCATCAGGATTGTTTGGGGGATCCCGTATCAACAGATGATGTGATTAAGCATGAACATTGCTATCTATTTTCCAGTGATGTAAGTGAGGGGAATTGCTTCCACCCACTTTGTGAAGTACTTTGTTGCTGCTATGATGTACTTGTGTTTGTTTGCTAAAGAAGGTGTTATCTTACCCACTAGGTCAAATCCCCACATTGAAAATGGTAACAGTGATGTAATGGGGTTTAATTCTTGTGCTGGTGCATGGATGAGGTCTCCATGAATTTGACATTGTCTACACCTTTGAACATGCTTGTGTGCATCTGTCTCTATTGTTGGCCAATAGTATCCCATGCGGATTATTTTCTTAGCTAAGCTGTTGCCACCTCCGTGGGTTCCACATATTCCTTCATGTACCTCGTACAAAGCTTTCTGGGATTCCATGGAAGTTAGACATCGTAGTAATGTTCCATCGAGACTTTGTCTGTATAGAGTAGTAGAGAGGATTGTATACCTAGAGGCTTGTCAGATGAGGACTTTTCTCTAGTTCCTAGACAGGTTTGGAGGTAAGACGTTGTTTTGGAGATAGCTATAGACATCTTGGTACCATGGGGATTTAGGACCAACAAGGACACATGTTGATTCTATGATAGATGCCTAATGTGATGGCACCAAGAGTTGCTCCACTAGAAACTAGAATTTGGTATTGTTACCTAGCATATCAATCAGTGATGCTATGGTAGCCATTGCATCTGCCGCTTTGTTCTATGCTCTTGGGACTTGCTCGAAGAGAATGTAATGAAACTTGGTGCACAGTTGTTCCATCTGTGCTCTGTAAGGTATGAGCTTCTCACTTTGGTCATGTAATCATTGTTAACTTGGCTAATGACCAACTGCGAATTACCAAAGACTTTTAGGTTCTTGATTCTCCATTGAATGGCTATCTTTAGACCGATGACCAATGCTTCATATTTTTCTATGTTGTTGGTGCATTGGAAGTTAAGTCTGAAAGACTTTAGAATTGTATCATGATCTAGAGTGATAAGAACTATCCCTGCCCCCGCTCCATGGTTTGTACATGATCCATCAAAGTAAAGTTGCCATATCTCGATTGCCAATTGTAGTGTCATAATAGATTCGTGAGGAAAATCAGAGATAATAGGCTGGTGGTCTTTAATCAGTGCCTCTACTAGTTGATCGATGATCACTTGTCCTTTTATAGCCTTTTTGTCTACATACTCAATGTCAAACTCGCTTAAGATCATTACCCACTTGGCCAGTCGTCCAGTGAGCGCTGCTTTGCTTAATAGGTACTCGAGAGGATCAATATGTGTGATAAATTTTGTTTGGTGACTTAACATGTAGTGTCTTAGCTTTTGGGAAGCGAAAACAATTGCTAGGCATGACTTCTCTATTGGTGTGTAGTTTAGCTCATATCCAACCAATGTCCTGCTTAGATAGTAGACGGCCCTCTCCTTTCCTACATCATCATGTTGTGCCAAGAGGACACCTAATGCTGATTCAGTTGCTGAGATATATAGAAGCAATGGTCTACCTTGCACTGGTGGTACCAATATAGGAGATTTAAGAAGGTAGTCTTTGAATATCTGAAATGCCTGTTCACATTGTTCTATCCATATGAACTTTATGTCTTTATGCAATAAATGTTGGAATGGGTAGCACTGGTCTACCAGTTGAGCTATGAAGCATCTGATTGATTAGAGCCTTCCTTGTAACCCTCTTAGTTGTCTCAGGTTCGATGGTGGAGGCATCTCTAATATTGCTTTGACCTTTGCTGGATCCACTTCAATTCCTCTATGTGATACTATGAACCCTAGTAGTTTTCCCGCTATGACACCGAATGCACACTTTTTTGGATTTAGTCAGACTTTGAATTCCTCCATTCTATCAAAGATGGGTCCCAAAACCTGTAGATGATCTTTTCAAAGTATTGATTTGGCTAATATGTCATCCACATAGTCTTCCATTGTCTTGTGGATGAGATCATGAAATATGGTTGTCATTGCCCTCTGATATGTTGCTCCAGCATTCTTTGAACCAAATGGCATGACATTCCAATAATATGTTCCCCAAGGACATGTGAAAGCCATTTTGTGTTGATCCTCTGGCGCTATCCTTATTTGGTTGTAACCTGAGAAGCCATCCATAAGTGATAGCATTTCATGCCTTGCAGTTAGGTCCACTATCATGTCGATGTTTGGTATAGGAAATTCATCTTTGGGACATGCTATATTGAGGTCTTGGAAGTCTATGAAAATTAGTATTTGACCACTGTGCTTCGTAATTGGTACTAGATTAGATATCCAATCCGCATATGGTATAGGTCTGATGAATTTTGCATCCAGGAGATTTTTCAGTTCTACCTTGACTAACAATGCAACATGAGGATGCATCTTTCTCAGCTTCTGTTTGATAGGTTTAGCATTCGGTAGCAATGGGAGATGGTGTAGCACCAACTCTGGATCTAATCCTGGCATATCTGAGTAAGACCATGCAAAATTGATCATTCTTGCCTTGAAGAAACTGATGAACTATTTTCTCTCCTCTGGGGTGAGAGATTTCGCCAAGTAGATGTTCTTTGGGTTCTTGTCATCCCCCAAGTTGATTTCCTCTATCTCTTGGGCTAGTAGTGCTAATTTATCCTCTATTAGGGGGAGAAATTCCTTCTTTCCATCTTCTAGCGCCTTTGTGAGGTCTTCGCTAGAAGATACGTCTTCTTTTAGCTTTTTACTCTTTTGTTCTTTTTTCTTTTATGGACTAGAAAGAGGAGCTTCCTCCCCGAAGTATGTTGCTCTGTCTAGGTTGATAGAGAATCTTGCCTTGTGATCTCCTGACGGAATGCCTTCCCTCAGTCCCATGAAATGAGCTATTGCCTCATCATTTTCAAAGACATCAAGATTAGGTGGTCCTTGTTGATCCCACTCTATAAGCTTAGGGTGTACGAGACATACACTTTCACTACTGTTTGGCTTTGGTTGACTGAAAGGGACTGCTTTTATGGTGCCTACAAAATTGGACTATGATGAGGATGCACCACTTGAGGTCTAATGAATGATATGTTTGTCTATACAAGGTTGTTTGGTAATGGTCACTTGTTCAAATAGGTCTGCTAGGTTTATGATAATATCGACTTGAGGGAAAAAGTAAGGGATTGATGGTTCAGAGTCATGGAGGGATCTCCATTCATACTCATTGGAGTCAGTCTCAATGGAATGTTCGTCTGATGTCTCACTTCCTTGGGTATCATCAATTGCTAGGTGTAGGTTTATTTGGGATTATGTGGATCCCACTTCAGCGGGCAACAACTGCGCTAATATGTTTCTTATTAGGACATGCTTAGTGTTGTGCCCCCGGTGCATCTTTGCTACTTGCTCTTGATTGACTTGTATGTATTGGATCACCAAACTAGTGCTTTGTTGTCCATATCCCAAACCTCTAGTGTTTCTTTGGGTTGGTGGAAGAGGCAATTCATATATTCCCTGTTGCCTTGCCACTAGTCTGGTTGTACCATGGTACCCAAATCTTTGTATCATTGTGTAACCATTACCATAGTTTGACAAAGGTAGGGGTGGTCGGATTGTCTTAGGGGAGTCTCTGTATAACCAAGTATTGATGCCTTGCTCAAAAGGATTCTCTTCCGCTATGTCTCCCTATTAGACAGAGGTTGCAGGGGGACATCTAAATAGAACCAGCTGCGGAGTCTCTGTTACAATAACAGGTTGTGGCATACCATGAGTTCTTGGGCTTAGGGGCATGTGCGTGATGGTGAAAGCCTCTTCATATCTATATTCACCACATCCTTTGTCTGTGATGGATATCTTGTCTGCTTTCTCTGTGACATCTTTAAGATCTAATTTTGAAGGGGAGGAGATACTTGCATCTTGGTTAATGACTATCTTTCCCACTACCCGTAAAACATCTTTTGGATTCGAATCTAAAGAGGACATGATGCTTGCATCTTGGTTTGACGGTACCTGGTTATCAGTGCTTATTTGGACTGCATTGCAATATTGGAATGGATTGGGATCTCCCTCTATGATAATATCCTCCCCTTGGTGAGGGAACTTGATGCATTAATGGTATGTTGATGGTACAACTTGCATTTCATGTATCCAAGGTCTCCCTAATAACATGTTGTATCCCAACTCAAGGTCTAAGATTTGGAAGGGTGTGTTTTTTACCACAGGACCAATGCAAACAGGTAGGATAATAATACCTTTAGAGGACCTTTCCTCTTCATCATAGGCTCTGATATTTATCCTTCCTGTGATATCAATGCTTGATTCAGAATAGCCCAGTTGCTTGATTAACTTTAGAGTACAAATGTTTAACCTAGCTCCACCATCGACAAGGACCCTATGGACAGCGCTTTTGTGGATTTGGACAAGCAAGTGTAGAAGATCATTATGCAGGGGCTTATGAGGTGGCACATCATGGTTTGTGAATGTGGCATGTTTGTTAGCTGCTATATGGTTGACCATCATTTGGAATCTTTCAGGTGTTATGTCCCTTGGAACAACTACATTTTGAAGTGCTTGATCAAGTGCTAGTTTATGCTGCGGAGATATGCGCAAGAGGTCAAACATGGATATCTGGGTAGGTGTGCACTTTAGTTGGTCCACTATGCTTGTTTGTGGATCCAGGTTTGCTATTGGATTGGCTGATGTAGTAGCTGAGGATGGTACTCCTTGCAAGATGACTCTAGCACGACATGTAGTTACAACACAATTATTACCTTGGTCCTTGATAGTGATTGTGGCCACATGATTATTTGAAGGATTTATGCAATTTATGACATTGTCATTGTTGGCGTATGTATAGTTAACTTTATTGGTTTGTCCACCAGACCCAAAGGATTTTCCCTTATTGTGATCACGAAAGGTATCATTGAAAATGGTGTGATCAGTTCTGCCTTTAGTTTGAGTATTCATCACATCAATGATCCCTGTGTCAATCAGATCTTGAATAGCATGCTTCAATCGGTAGCAGTTGGCTGTTTTGTGCCCTTTGACCCGATGAAACTCACAGAAGTGTTTGTCATTATACCACCTTGGATTGTTTTCCTCTTGTTCAAAGTCTCTGATTGCTAGGAGAGTGATAGTGTTTGATTGTATCAACTTACGTAAAGCTGACTCTATTGGCTCTCCCAATGGTGTGAAATCCCGTTGTTGGAATTGAAACCGTGGTTTGCATTGATTCTGTTGGTGAATGTTTGACACAGCAGCTGCTTGTACAGGGGGAGGTTGGTTTTGGGTGTATGTTTGTTGAGTGGGCCCTGTGGGGTTTTGGTTTGCCACAAGTGCGCCTTACAGTGATACCTTGGGTTGCGCGTAGTTGACTGTCTTTACATCAATGACACCATCGCTAGTGACATTTTTGTTCTTTTTCCACCACTTAGCTTTTTCTATTGAATTCTTATTTGTGTTCATTTGTGTGGGATCTGCAAGGATTCCTCTTTTGACCAAGTTCTTCTCACAACAGACTCCTCTTTCGATGAGTTGTGTGAAGTTCGGAGCCAACTGTAGCTCTGTTGTGAATGACATGTCTGGGATTAAATTGTCAATGAACATGACTATCAAGTCTTGTTTGGGCACATCATATGTGATACGGTTTGCTGTGTTCCTCCATCTCTGTAGGAATTTCACAAAGGACTCTCCATCTTTCTATTTAATGTCACAAAAGTCCTTGATGTTGACCTTGCGCTCGATGTTATGATGGAAGTGAGCTATGAAGTTTTCAGCTAATTCTCCTCAAGATTGGATGCCATGAGGTAGATGTGAGAACCATTCCATTACTAGTCCGGCTAAAATTTGTGGGAACAGTCACATTAGATATGTCTCATCATGAGTGACTTCGATGCAACTAGCAAAGAATTCCCGTATATGCTCAATAGGGTTGGTACTGCCCCTATACTTGTCAAATTTTGGCACTGAGAAGTGGTTTGGGAATGGAGACATTTGAAGAGAATGTTCAAAGGGGTATGGGTATAAATCCTCTATGGTATAGGATTTAGTTTGCCCCTAATTTTGCATATCCATCATTTGGGTTCGCAGGGTTTGCATTTGCTGCATTAGCATGTCCATTTGATATTGAGGCTAATGCGTGTGGACATTCCTTTGTGTCATGGTGGGTATGAGGTTGTGCCTCTGTGTCCCTTGGGTAGGGACATAGGATTTCATCCTAGGGATTTGATATTGATTACCCACCGAGTGATTCGTAACAGGAGGGACATGATTAGTCCATGGTGGGTTTTGATGGGTTTGCTGTTGTGACTGAAACTGGGGTAGGTAGTGTTGTTGCTGAGGTTGGGATTGAAACTGGGGTTGGTATTGTTGAGGTTGGATTTGAGGCAACTGAAGCTAGGGTTGCTATTGCGGAGGTTGGAATTGAGGCAACTGAAGCTGGGGTTGCTGTTGCGAAGGTTGGGTTTGAGGCAACTGAAGCTGGGGTTGATGTTGCAGAGGTTAGAATTGAGGCAATTAAAGCTGGGGTTGCTGTTGCGGAGGTTGGATGGGTGTCAGAATGGGAAAATATGTAGCTTTGGGTGGGCGTTGAATGTAAGTCATTCCGACAGAGATGGATCCCTATGGGCATGATGTGTTGATCCCAAGGTTAGTGTGGATGGATTGCAGCAGTGGCATAGTTTCAGAATAGCTGGTGTTTGGTGGGATGGAAGGCATAGCATGAGAGCTTTATTGTGCTAGCCATGAGACCAAAGGTGGAAGCATACTAGTGACCATGGGTGCACTTAGTTGCGAGCCTGTCATGCCTTGAGTAGATGATGTGCTGGCTTGGGTTGGATCATTGGTTTGATTGGATACAGTCTGTGTCGATGTGGGTAAGGTCAATGGTAGAAAAAATTGTGACACAATAGGTAGTATCTGGGGAAGCTGAGTAGTATTCTGGCCTGCGAGAGGGTTTTTGGGCCATATAGTCGATACACTGAATTCAGGGGGGAGTTTGATTCCCTTCTTTATTAGCATGGCCAAGTAACATTCAGGGTTCCTCTCTACAACAAAGTCAACTACTTTGGTGGAGTAGGCATATTGTTCCACATCTTCAAGTTCTTCTTCTATGATATCTTGGAAAAAGGCTACCCCATGGGGTTGTTCAATGAATAGAGCAGAACTAGTGTTCATGAAGGGATCATTCTCTTGCTCTATTTCCCAAGCGGGGAAATGGTTGATATATGACTCATCTGGTTGAGCTCTAGCCTTAGACCTTGTGTAAGGTCCTCCATGAGGTGTTTGAGACATAGTGTGGTCCAGGTTTTGTAACTAAAACAAGTGATATAAAGCAATCAAAGAAGAGGATCCTTTCTAAGAAAAGTTTGAGTTATGTTTTGAACAAGGGTAATTATAAGGATAGATTTTGATATAACTTGATCTCAAAGTGGTGATGATAACAGATAAGATTTGCGGACCTTTGTCTTTGACAAAGTCAATTTGATAAAGATGATGATGTTTGATATGATGAGATCAAGATATTTCGAGTCTGAGCTTTCGAACTAACAATGTTTTTGACAATAATCGTGCTTTACAGAGAAAGGGTAATCCTTAATGTTTAGAGATTCACACAATGTTCTTTGTGTTTTCCTGGGATAGACACTAGTTTTGGACACCAAATGAAGAATTCTTTCAAGATTTTTAGGTCAGGACAGGAATATAGTATCTCTGGTCAAAATGTGGTACAATTTCACCGATTGCGGTAAAGTAACTGATCAATTGTGGTAGTTTATCACACACAAGGCTTTTGATTTACAAGATAGTTGACGTTGACAACCCTAGACTTTAGCACGTTTGACTCATTTTGACAGCTTGGATGTTTTGTTTTGCATTTTTAGAAATTGATCAAAGGAACAAGCACAATAGACACTGTATTTTGAGAAATGAAGACTGAGATTGTGTATGTTCTACGACTTTTTCAAGTTGCAAGGTTATCATGAGGTCTCAACAATGAACAGTCAAATTAATCTAGGTCAATGCCTTCAAAATACAATGTTATAGGCCCAATGCTTGAATGTCCATTAGCTCACACAACAATTGTCACGCTACTAGGACACGAAGGTCCACGATGTAGGTGCCCGTGTTTTTGCCATTTCCAGGTATTGTTGCCATGGAGTGAAGATCTCTTTCACTACACAAATACCGTGGGACACATATGTTGGGAATCTTGGGGGGAAATTCTACAACCCCTTACACTATAATAAGGTATCTATTCGGAGCTAAAATGGGTTGGCCTCTAATTAATCAAGGTTGTAGTAAGGGTCCGTGGTGTCTCTCCAATCGGTTTGCACATGCGTGACTCACTTAAGAGCCTAGTTGATCACGCTGGCTCCTTAGGGATATTCACCCGATCTAGACTATCATCAACACGCCTCACTCGAGCTTGGCTAGATAAGATGAAATTTTGGTTTGCGCCTTGTTTATATATCGATCGAAAGGATTACCAGTTTAAGGTCATTCTCTGAGGAAGAAGCGCATTCCTCGAAAAGGCCTTTCTAAAAAAGTATAAAGGTTTGTAATCTAACAGTTTGTGCAATTGCACCCAAAACTCAAGACATGAGATAAATCAATTAAGCTCTGAATTTTGAAATGTGAACTAAGCTACACCACCATACAAGCACGAATGTTCAATTTTAAGCCCAAAAGTAGGTGTTGACTTGCTTTGTTTAGTTTTAAAGCACCAAATTGAAAGATTTTTTTTCCTTTGTTCAATTTTAATCCTCACGTCAATTTTAAGCCCAAATCTGAAATATGAGGTGTGATATGTTTTTGCAAGCACTGTTCTTTTTAAACCCAAATCGACAAATGAATTCCTTTTAGTTTGTGTTGTTTAAACAAGTTAGTACCAAAAAAGATTATTCACAAAATGAGAATATGTGAAATTTTGAAATAATGAAATGATGCTTACCAAAACTTACCCTCCTTTGTCCTTGATGACTTTGATCCAATCCTGCACAGAAACCAAAAAGAATGTCAATTTAAAAACAAATGGGCAAAAGACTTGGATATGATACTTGTAATATTTCCTTCGATTGCGGCAATCTTCCTGCAACTGCGATAATCTTCTGTCGATTACGGTAAATAATTGGCAACTGCGGCAAACTTCTCTTGATTGCGGTAATTAACTGGCAACTGTGACAAAATGTTGTCGATTGCGGCTCGGATCAGACAAATGCAGCAAAATTCTTGCGATTGCAGCATGGATCGGGTGATTGCGGCAAAATACCAGAAGTCAAAAGACAAGAAATGGACAGAATTACTGTGAAAGCCTGCAATCAATTGCGGTATTAAACCAGTCAATTGCGGCACAGTATAGATGATTGTGGAAAAATACCAGCAATTGCAAAATAGTACAAATGTCAAAGAAAAGTGCAATTTTTAAATTTACGACCGTACGGTCGTGGTTGATCAATTCGTTTCTTCGTCTACAAGAGATATTTGGGCTGTTTGTTCACGTCAGGTTCACCAAAATGTACGCCTCTTTTTCCGGTTCCCACAACTTTCCAAGGGCGAGGGTTAGTAGCAAAGGTTTCACAAATGAATGCAAATCAAGTATGTAATGACTACTAAACGAATAACAGAAATGTGAGCAATAAAATGTACAAGCAAGAGAAAGGAAGACAAATAAATGCAAACCCCATGATGCTTGAATCTTCTATTGTTTCTCTCTACTCCTTCTGAAATGCTGTTCTTGATGCTCAGTATTGGCGGGACAACATCTATGACTTGAGAAGCGTCGAGAATTTGATAATCGAAATGTGTGTGTGTGTGGTCGCAAGATGACTTGAATTCTAGAACCAAACTGACAGAGTAATGGTGCACAAGAGCTTGAAATCCTGGACCCTTCAAATGGTTACGAAGGGTTTATTATATAGGAATTGGTGATGGAATGAATGGTTGAGATCAATCCCAGAGATAGGGAGATGAACGGTTGAGATCAAAAGGAACAGAAGAGGTCCTTAGTAAACTCCACCTCTTCATTTAGTAAAGAGGAGATAGGGTTTGGTTAACTGAAGAGCTAATTATGAGTTTCCTTTTTGAACTAAAGAGGTGGGTGAAGTTACCCATGTGGACTGGAGAGATGGGTGGAGTAACCCATGTGATCTAATTGGAGTTATCTCTTTGAAGATAAATGAATATTTAATTCATTTATTTAATAATTGTTTTCAACATGTGAGATAATTGAATTCTTTTTGATTAAGAATTGTTTTATTTGATGAAATTAAATTAATTTAATTGAAATTAATTTAATTGGAAGAATTTAATTAGTAAGCTTAAATATTTGGATTTAAACTATAGGAAATTGACTTTAATTAATTAATTAATGATAATTAATCAATTACAGCTAATTAATTAAATAAAATTAATTATTTAATTAATTTTGAGAATTGGATTATATGATTTGGGGAATGAATTTAGAAGAAAATAGATGATTAATTAATTATTAAAAAACCATTAATTAATAGATGAAAATTAGTGTTTTTAATGTAAAGTCGCAAGCGTGTCCATTTTAGGGTGTCTACAAGGGCTAAATGGAAATGGTGACAAGATCAACTTTGGCACACACCTATAAGGGTGGTGGAATGATGGAGGAATAATAGATGAAGAAGGTGAGGATGTATCTAAGGTAGTCAATTTTGGGATATAGGAACCCAAAATAGGCTTGGAAAGTGGAAAATGTTTGGAAGGATATGTAGTGAAAACCTTTGAAAGTTTGGATATCAACTCTGTTTTTTCTTTTGTGTGCAAGTATTTCAAAAGTGACTTGGGAATCCACATAGTTGTTGATTTTTCTTTCATTTGTGATGCTTTGGAATGCATTTCTTCAATGAGGTATTTTGGAACCCACATTTTCTTTGATTATTATTTTTGCTTGGTGGTCGTTTGTGGCCTTTTGGATACTTCTTTTTGCTTGGTGGACCTTTGCAACCTTTTGGATATTTATTTTCCTTTTCATTCACATGTCGATTAGATTGAACACATTGATCTTTGTACATATCTGGATTCTTGGATTTATGATTTTCACATTTGACATCCAAGTAGCTTCTGAAGGTTTTTGGGTTCATGAATGGATAGGAATGACATAGAGGGTTCATATGGATAGGTTCTTGGAATTTTCTCAACTATTTGTGCCTTTGTTTATCTTTATACATAGTAGGGTAAATGGATGGAAAGCTAGAAATTATAAGAATTGTGAATGGAGGGATATAAGGACCCAATATGGATGGAAGGTTGATGCAGAGGGTTGGGTGTGATGATGAAACAAGGTTTCTAGTGGAGGCGTACCCTTATAATTCAAACACCTACATATCAAATGATGAACCAAGTAAGATACTAAAATCTCAGAATCCAAAATGGGGATATCAGGCTCTGCAACTTTCTTCCATGAATGCTGATGATGTCTGCTTTCATCCTTGAATTGCGTGAATTTCTGTGTAATGTCGTGCACCAAGTGTTTCTTTGTTTTCTTAGTGTTTTTTCCTCTCTCTTACATGCATATTTATTTTATTGTGAAGGGCATGTTGTTTTGATTATTATTGTGCCCTTGTGTGTTTTTGGTTATTCTGCTCCTGGCCTGGTTCGCTCATGTTATGGGAGAGCCGAATCATGATGGTGGGGAGGGTGATATTATTATGGTGATGTCCCTGAATGTGCCTTTGAAGATGTTATTAAGAAATCAGAGGGCATTAATTCTGATAGTGCAGGAGGGAAATTATCGTATAAACAAGTTGTGGCGGATAGTGCTCCTAGTTTCTCAGCTGTCGTGGAGTTTAATGGAGTCTTTCACAGGGTTCTTATTGAGCCAGAACAAGGAGGAGGCGAAGGAGGATGACCCACAACTGATGGAGGTGGACTCACCAGGGGAGGAGATGCTGGCCTTGGTGGTGGCGGAGGAGAGGCTGGTAAGTTTCCCTCTCTTGGTCTGAAGGTTCTCTCTTTGGTCCCCTAATGTGGACATGGTTTCCACCATTAAAAATGAACAATCTAGGCTTAAAAGTATTGCTATCTTTTTTGTGTGCCTTGATAAAGATTCTATGCCTACTCAGAAATTCCTTGATGATTGGCTTGCTTCAGTTTGGGGAAAAAAACTTGGTATCTACGTTACTTACTGTAGAATGATTCAAAAAGGGATGTTTGTAGTCTTTTTGAAAAATCACAATATGCAGGAAAGAGTTTTGGAGAAACAGTTTTGGAATGTTGGAAGGTCTATGTTTAGGGTCTATCCGTGGTCCCCTAAAGGTAATTTTGAAATGGTAGTGGCTCATACTCCCCTAACTGGGTGGAAATCAAAAACCTCAATGTGGAATTTTGGCCCTTTATCCCTCAGATTCTCAAGCCTTTAGGCTTGGTTCTTCAGATTGAACAGTCTAGAGTTACTTTGCCCCATTTAAATGCTAGAGTTCTTGTGACTCTTAATCCTGAGGTAGACTTTCCAGAGATCATTTTGTTAGATTTTGATGGTGAATCATTTTTCTGGGATATCTCCTTGTTAGGGAACCTTAGTGTGTGTTTCCATTGCAGGTGCAATGGCCACACAAAGAGAGAATGCCCGACTCTCAAACATATCCAGAAGGAAAAATTCAATGTGGTTAATAATAAAGATCAAAGTGGTAACATGGTGAGTGAAAATTCAAACCCTTTGGAGGGTGATAGCAATACTGCGATAGCCTCTAATCAAAGTAAGGAAGTGGTTGTTATTTCTTCCTTAGAGTCTGATAAGAATCCTAGTTCTCAAACTGGTGTGTCAAATTCTATGGATATCCCCATTTCTAATAGTTTTGTTTCATTATCGAACAAGGAGTTTGAAGTGGTCCTTGCCAGGAATGGTGTTTTGGATACTATCCCCACTCCCCTAACTATCCATTAGCTTAGAGGTCCTTCTATAGAGCCCCCTGCCGGTAGGAATAAGCCGCTTACCTTGAATGCTCAACAGTTAGCCATTTTGACTATTAGTGAACGAGCCAGTAAGCTGCACCAAGATAATAATAAATTTCTCCCTCCACCTTCAGTATCAATTGCCTCACTAGATTCCCTTGCTTTTGTTGCCTCTAATCGGGAGGGTCAATTTACAGAAGTTGTCATGAAAAAGAGGAAGACTGCGGAAAGGAACTCTTTATCCAGTGGGGGTAGAGGGAGTAAGAATCTGCCAGATTGTTTCAACAAGTTGTGTAAAAACACAAACCCCCCCCCCCCAAGTTATCATGATGCTGCACATTCACAGTTGGAATGTCCGGGGGTTACAAATGCCAGATAGGAAGTACTTAGTTAGAAGGTGGTGTAATAATTTGAAGTCAAAAGATTTTATTTGTTTGCAAGAAATCAAGGTGGTAGGTTTTCAAGCTCACTCCATTTTGAATTTCCTTTGGGACAAAGCTATTGGATTTCACTCGAACAATGAGAGGGGAAAAGGAGGAGTTGCAATCTTAATTAATCCAAAATGGGAGAGTCTTATTGTGAATCATGGGTGCTCAACTTATCAGTGTGCAATATGGGTGACAATGAAATAGGGGGAGAATGTGTTTGGTACTTGTAATGTGTATGCCCCGAATAGCTATAGAGCAAGAGCAAAATTATGGGAGTGGTGTTGTGCTCATCTTCCTAAAGTTCCTTGGGTGTTTGTTGGAGATTTCAACATGGTGGAGCACAGAGCAGATAAATCAAGATGGTGGACTCAGTCTTGGAAAGGCAATGAGCTTTTCTTCTGGCACAAGTTCAAAATGAAGTTTAATCTTCTAGATCCTATGGAGCATATGTATGGTAAGTTTCTTGATATATGGTACACTTGGTGCAATAATAAAAAAGGTAAACAAAGAGTCTACTGTAGGTTGGACAGATTCTATGGAGATGTCTCATCGGTATCCTTCATCCCGGAGAGTAACCATGCTCCTGTCCAAGTCTTCCCTGCCTCACTTTCAGATCATTTGCCTATTCATACTTGTTGCAGGATTAAGGATTATAGGAGTTTGGATGATTTTCATACGAAGGATAGCCCCTTCAAACTCAACACCTCACTCCTTGAAGATCTTGATAACTTAGAGGCTATTCTTATGGTCTCAAAACTTACTAGTATTGGTAACCCTCTCTTAGGTGCTATCAAACTTTGGGATCTGAAGGTAGATACTTGGAAAAACCTTTTTCAAATAATTGGAAAAAAAATGGCAATGGATAGGAATAAAGAAGAATCATTCTGGCAGAATAGGCTAAATACTATTGAAAAAGAATTGCAGAACAGAGGGAATAATGAGGTATTGGAAACCCAACAGGCTAACACCAGACACAAATTGAGTATCATTCAGAGGTATAAGTGTAACACCCCAAAATTGGCACCTAATAATCGATCAATTTTGGTGCATTTTCTTATCTTCAAAGTCCTATTGTACTAGGCAAATTCTTCTCTTAATTGACTTTAATTGACTGAGTTTCAAATGCAGAAAACCCAAATTTGCATAAATTTGACATTACATTTAATTCCTATTTCTCAAATGATTATTAGCTAAAATCCCTATGATTAATTGATTTAATCCTAAAGTCCTAAGTGCTTTTAATTAAATCAATT
>MU225402.1:435900-467019 GCA_018584345.1 Thuja plicata | reverse complement strand
GCTAACAATTCAATTTGGTACTTTCAAGCTTTCTAGATTCATTGCAAGTTCAAATTCTAGCCTAAAAGCATTTCTTTCATAGATTACAAGCACTCTCATTTCTAGATTAGAAGCATTTGATTTCCTTGGATTAATTGCATTTTTCTTCCATAGCTTAGTTGCAATTCATTCTTAGACTAGTTGCAATTTTTTGTCATAGCTTAATCATGTCTCAATTGATAGATTAAGAGCATTTTCTCATAGACTAATTGCATATTTCATGAGATTAATGGCTTTTATCATTTTATTGCACTCTTAAATCCTCCATGTTAGCAATGGTCAGGTTGTTGGCTCTCATTCTGAGGGTAAAATTCAATATCCACATCTAATTAGGAGGCAATAGGTCGCTTCAATCGCATTTGTAGAGAAAACAATTCATGTTTGTCTTTGTGAATTCATCGATTGTGTAAGAACTATGTTGTGTTTGTGTTGAATTCAAAGGTCCACATTCAACATACAAAAATAAGGTTCAAGGGAAGAAAATTAGAGCCAAGATGAATTGGATTAATGAGGGGTATAAGGGGAATGAGTACTTTTTCAATATTATAAGGGCTAAACATAAAAGAGAAATGATTATTGAAATCTAGTTGGAGGGTAGATATACTAGAGAACTAGAGGAGATTCAGAATGCATTTTATAGGTTCTATAGTGATCTATTTTCCTCAGAGGTGTTGGTTGAAAGTCAAACAACAATGAATGAGTGCCTAAATCTCATCCCTAAAAAAATCTCAATAGAAGAACAGAACAATCTCAGTAAGGTGCTCTCCGTGGAAGAAATCTCTACAGCCATTAATTCCTTCTCAAATGGGAAATCCCTAGGGACGGATGGTCTCTCGGCTGAACTTTACAAGAAAAACAAAAGCTGGATATGTATTGAACTCCTATATGTGTATGAAGAAGCTTTCATAAAGGGATCTCTAGGAGGGACTATCAATAAAGGAGTTGTTAAACTCCTTCCAAAAATAGGTGATAGATCTCTTGTTAAGAATTGGAGGCCGATCACATTGTTGAACCTATCATATAAAATTTTAGCTAAAGCTCTTGCTAGAAGGATTGACCCTCTTCTAAATAGATTCATCTCACAGACACAAACAAGTTTTATTCAAGGGAGATACATTCTAGAGAATCTAATTACCATCTGGGAGGCCATGCATTGGGCTAAGGCAGATGGACAGGAGGTGGCTATGGTTTTGTTAGATTTTGAAAAGGCCTATGACATGATAGAATGGGGATTTAATCTAGGTATGCTGAAAGCATTTGGATTTTTAGAGCTCTATTGCAAATGGATAAGCATTCTATTTAAGGATGCTACTACAGTCGTCGATGTTAATGGCACATTGTCCAACCCTATTGTGCTTCAAAGGTCTATAAGGCAGGGATGCCCTATTGCCCCTCTGTTGTTTGTAATTGTTGCAGATGCTCTATTTTATACCTTAAGGGCTCCAAAGATAGGACCTCCCTTAAAAGGGATCTCTCTTCCTAATAAGGAAGAATTACTTAATGTTCAGTTTGTAGATGACACATCTCTCTTCCTTGGTCTCACAGTAGTCAACTTTGATAATGCCATTAAGAGGCTAAATCTTTTTTGTCAAGCATTGGGATCTAAAATTTCTCCATCAAAATCCACTGTGTTGGGCTGGTCTCAGGAGCCACCAGATTGGCTGGCATGTAAGGGATGGCAATGGGCAGGGCCAAACTAGATTGTCAGATACCTTGGTATCCCCTTCTCAGTAGAACCCAATATGAATGACATGTGGGAGTGGATATATGAAAAAATTAGTAAGAAACATATCAAATGGCAGACACACTCCTTATCCATTGCATGAAGCCTCCAAGTTGTATAAAAAGTTCTTTCAACTCACCACATTTATTATGCTTCGGCTTGGCTGTTTCAAACTTCTTAGGTGAATATGATCGAGAAGATTCTCCAAGACTTCCTATGGTCGGATGGGAAGGGTAATAAGAAAAGGAATTGTGTTAAATGGGCCTGGTGCTGTCAAGAGAAGAGAGGTGGGTTGGGGTTGAAAGACCTTAGGGCACATGGTTCTACCCTTGCATCCAAATGGGTGCTGAAATTCCTCTGGGGTAACGAACCATGGAAAATCCTTATTAGGAATAATATTGGCAAGTCGGTTATCAGAAAAGGGAAGCAGTGGAAAGATGTGTCGGTATTTGATATTGTATTTGGAGAGTTTAGTATGAGATTGTTTGGGTCTAAGATTTTTTAGGTCTTTTGGAAGGCATGGGTCCAGGTGAGGTAGTTCATCCCAGAGAGGGGGGCAACAGGAGGTCCTCATTTTATTTTTAAGGACATATCTATTTGGTGGGGGCTCTACTGCAATGGAAAACCCTTGGCTCTAACTCAAATTTGTTCTGCAAAGGTATGGAATTTGAAGGGGATCTCTCTGATTCAAGACATCTTGAATGGTGGACAATTAGGTGAGTGGGAGGATATTAAAGCTCAATTTAGCATCCCTGACTCGCAAAAGAAGGCTTATACACTTATTAAGAAAGCAACCCATAATAATAACACAAGAGAGATTATTGATTCAGAAACTTTCCTTAATAAAATTAAATGGACTGATGGTAGTTTGTTGATAGATACTAAAACTAAGAACTTGTATCACTATATGAAGAATGATTCCTCTCTTATTGCTCGGGTGACTCAGTGCTGGGGATAGATTAATCCATTTTCTAATTGGATTTTATTTTTTGATTACTTTTGGAAAGGTAAAGCAGAACCAAAAAAAATTTGTTTTAAGTGGTTTCTTTTGATTAAGAAATTGGCTGTTGGGAAGGTGCTTTCTTCTATTGGTCTTGCTCTTGTTTCTTGTAGTTTATGCAATGTTGTTGAGTCTTTTGAGCATTTATTTTTTGTGTGTATCTATGCACGTAAGATTTGGTCAATTTTTCTTGGCTCCCCTTGTCTCTGGAATTACATTTCTGGTTTTTCTTGGGCTGAAATCCTCGCTGGTTATGTGGAAATATTTGACTCTAAACTCAATAATTTTTGGTTTTCTCTAACAATTGAGGTGCTATGGACTCTATGGAAGGACCGAAATAGAGAAGTTTTTCAAGCTGAGAGGAGGAAACTTACCGAGTTTAACTTTAAACTCACACACCTCTTTATCATGACACAGGTTTCCTTGGTGCTCCACATAACGAGGAGTGAATTTATGAGGTTAGTTCAAGAATTTTTCTTGTTGATCAACAAAGACCAAGTGCAAGCTGCAAAATACATTGCAAAATACCAAAGTTTCCTAGCTCCCACAAAAGTGGAGGATCTGAACAATAGGATCAGTGGATGGCAGATTAATAACGGTGCTCATAGGGAAGTTCTTATTGACCCCAATTTGGAGGGCACTCAATCAGGCTGGGTGACAAGGAACAAGCAGGAGGAGGAACATGCATCTGTGGAGATTCCAGTGGTCCAAACTAATAAAGACAACCACACCGATGGCTGGGATTAGATTACAACAACACTCTAAGATCCTTCTTTTTTGATCTATATGTAAGTAGTCATATATTGTGTAGACTTATGGTTTAATTTCAGATGCATTATATATAGTTAAGAAATATCACCCCCCCCAATTTTGTAATTGTATATGTAAAGGGGGTGTGAAAAATGATGTTGATACTCAGAATTTTCTCTATACTTGTAAAAATTATTAAACTATCTTTATAGAAAAAAAATGATGAACCAAGTAACTCTCCTAATAAATTGCTAAGATGTTCTTAGGATATTTATAACAAAGACTGATCAATGAAATGGTATGCAACCCCACCCAACACTCACACCTTTAAAACACTCCTATAAAGCCTAAGATTTGTTACCATATAATTTGAGCAACACTACATAGTGAGAAATAGTATGTGTCAAGCAACAGTATGTACCAAGCCCTTCAGCGACCGAGCTCCCATCAATGACCAAGCCCCTCGGCCAACACTACGACCGAGCAACACTTTACCACTAAGATGTAGGGATTTCTAAATATCCCACTTCCCAACACTTCTGACACTAACCACTGATCGATTCACCATGTCATTTTCATTCTAAGACAACCCAAATTGTTAGACATACCCCTCCTTAAGGTAGATTGTTGGCCGCTGCTCCCATCCAAGCAATTCCTACCCCTTACAACCTTTCAACTTTTGTGAATCACCTTCTCAAACTTACTTATCTACAAAAACTTATGTTAAAATCATAATGTAAATATTAATTCAAGACTATTCCATGAGAAACAGATTGGAAACATCAATGGAATGGTCACATTCCTTCATAAAATTAGAATTTATAAGGAAAACGAGTGCTTCAAAAGTACAGTTAGTATATAGGATGTAAATATGAGACTATTGGATATTAAAAGAATTCAATCTGATTGGAAATTATGTTCTTTGTATCCTTAAAACATTATTAATCCAATAGAACTTCTAAGAAACTAAATTCATACAATGAAAAGCAAAGAAATCATTAAAATTCTGAGTTTTACTACACTTTTGATAATAGTCTCTACACTGGCGTCTCCCCCTTCATACAATCATTGAACCCTATCTTATAAACTCCCTAAAAACTTCCCCCAAGTGATTTGGGTTGGTTACATGACTTAGTTAAGCCGTTAAACTCCCTAAAACCATTCTCCCACCAATTTCCTAACTAGCCGTTACATTTCAAACTTTTGAATTTTCAAATTAGGGAAATGACTTAATTACTTAGTAATTTGAAAACCATTTACATTTATGGATTCCAAATACCTTATTAAACACTCCTATACTCTCCTAGCCTATTCAAACATCACATTGTCATCATGTTCAAGTTTTTAGTATTAAGTTCCTTATTAGGACCTTCAAGACATTACATTCATTTATTGCCCTTATACATTATGGGCTTCCATACATTGAGATTGATTTAATCCCAAGAATTCATCTCTCCTCCATGCTTCCATGGTGTCTTCATTCTTTTCTCCATCTGCTTATGAGGTGCTATTGCACCATTCTCCCCAAGAATGAAAGCATTCTTGTCCCAAGAAGGAGTATTTATCTTCCATGTATCAGTTTGGACATGCCTTGGCTTTATCTTCCTGTCAAAGACCCAGTCGTCTTCCAAGGTTACCTTCTTCCTTTTTCTCCAACCTATTTTCACATTACACAATTGGTTAGAAATAAAACATTTGGTTTGATGCCCTTTGCTAGGACATTGTTGTTGCTCAAGGGACTATCTTCTTACCCCTGTGTTCTTTACCTGCTACCTCTGAAACTATTGCATCCTTTCACCCTTATTCTACTCCCCAAGAGGGAAAATAATGGTCCCCACTTATACACACTGCAAGTCCCAAAGTCCCAAATCACTAGGACTATAATTTTTCTTTGTTTTCTGCCCATAAATAGTCATTGTCCAACCAGTATCATGGTGGATCTTCCCCTGCAAAATATGATCCCCAAAACACATTATGATCTTCTATTTACCCTTATCCACTAAAGGTTTCATTTCATACTTTTTGTTACCCTTATGCACCATGTAGGTATTCAAATACCCATCATGCATAGTTCTTCTTTCCCATTGCCATGGTCTCCCTAAAATTATGTGTCCACGAATCATGTCTATCACATCACACAAAACATTATCCTGATATGCACCAATTGAAAAGTCAACATAAACTTGCTCCTTAACCAAGAGATTTTGGTTTGCACTAACCCAAGTTGCATAGTATGGTTTAGGATGAGGAAATGTCTTCAATTTCAACTTAATAACAACTTCATAAGAAACCAAATTTCTATGTGCACCAGAATATACTATTAACATGCATACCTTACTCCTTGTCAAACAATTGGTTCTAAAAATGCCTACTTGTCGTGCTGGTTGAATTGGTTCTCCTCTTCCCATCAGAAGACACTCTCCTTCCTCTGGATAAATTGGTGTAGACTCATCCTTCTCTTCTTCTTGTTGTGTGAGATTAATCATCCTATCCCTGGTTGGTTCTTGATTATTCCACTTAGGACATCTGAATGATTGGTGCCCTACTTCATTACAATGAAAACACTTACCTGTGAAAGTACCACTTCCTCTTCATCCTCCAAATCTGCCACCTCTATTATTGTATCCACCTCTCTAATCTGATGTGGTTCCCTTTCCTTTGTCATTGCTTCTATGTGAATCTGAAATTTTTTTCTGCCACATCTTCCTCTCATGGTTCCTCCTCCCCTATTTTTTTGTCTCTCAATCTTGCTCTTCAACTTCTCCTTTGCTCTGCTTGCAAGCTGAAAGCATTCTCCTAGGGTCCTTGTCACATTCAACCCTATCTCAAACTATATGCTATACTTTAGGCTATTGATGTATCTGGCCACCTTCTCATCTTCATCTTCTACCCCTCCCCTAATGCTTAGGGTGTGAAACTGCTCAATGTATGACATGATGTCCATGTCTCTCAGCTTCAAATTGTTCCTCCTCGTCTTTATCTGGATTTCCAAATTTGATAGAAAAATTTGACTCTTCACCATAGTCCTCATTCTATCCCAATTAGATATTGTGTTCAACCCCCTTTCCATCCTCTCATTCTGAATATTGGTCCACCATGTAAGGGTTGTTCCCCTTAACCTTACTTTTTCCAACTTCACCTTCTTGTCTTCCTCTACATCTTAAAGATCAAATTAATTCTCAATTGCTTCTACCCATCCAAGAACTTCTTCAGTATCCATTCTTCCTTGGTAGATTGGCAAGTTAGCATTCCCCTTTCCACCATTTCCTTATACTACTTTGATTAACCTCATGAATCTCCTCTCCTCAGGATCATTTTCTTCCCCATGACCCCTATTTTCTCGTACTCCATTGAACTCTCCTTCTTCCTCATGGTTCTCTTCATGAACCTCTTCTCCTCTAATTTCTCTCCTTTTTTTCTCTAGTGCTTCTATCCTCCCTAAGAACTGAAGTCTCCCCCTTCTCATTTGTCTTTCCTCTCTTTCCATTGTGGCTTCCAATTCCCTCTTTTCTCTTTACTTTTCTTCTAGTGCTGCCTTTAGTTCTTCTATCTCCCTTGAAATTTGGTTTTTGGGTGCCATGACTCCTTACTTCTTCCCTCAAACTCCCACAAGATGTACTAGTGGGATCTGATACCACTTGATGCAGAGGGTTGAGTGTGATGATGAAACAAGGTTGCTAGTGGAGGTGTACCCGTAAACTTCAAACACCTAAATATCAAATGATGACCCAAGAAACTCTCCCAATGAATGGCTAAGATTTTCTTAAGACATATTTTAACAAAGACTGATCAATGAAATGGTCTGTAACCCCACTCAAAACTCACACCTTTTAAACACTCCTATAAAAAATAATATTTGTTACCATATAAGATGAGCAATAGTACATGCTGAGAAAGAATATATGTCAAGAAATAGTACGTGCTGAGTCCTTCAGCGACTGAGCCCCTCAGCCAACACTACGACCAAGCAACACTTCACCACTAAGATGTAGGGATTTCTAAATCTCCCACTTACCAACACTTGTGAAACTAACCATTGATGGATTCACCATTTCATTTTCATTCTAAGACAACCCAAATCATCAGATATACCCCTCCTTAAGGTAGATTGTTGGTTGTTGCTCCCATCCAAGCAATTCCTACCCCTCACAACCTTTCAACTTTTGTGATCACCTTCTCAAACTTACTTATCTTCAAAAACTCATGTTAAAATAATAATTTACATGTTAATTCAAGACCATTTCATGAGAAAAATATTGGAAACATCCATGGAATGGTCACATTCCTTCACAAAATAAGAATTTATAAGGAAAACCAATGCTTCAAAAGTATAGTCAGTATAAAGGATGTAAATGTGAGACTATTGGATCATCAAAGCATTAAATTTGATTGTAAATTATGTTATTTGTATCCTTAAAACATTATTAATCCAAAGGAATGTTTAAGAAACTAAATTCATACAATTAAAATCAAAGAAATTGTTAAAATTCTGAGTTTTATTGCACTTTTGATAGCAGTCTGTACAATGGCATCCCCCCCTTCATAATATCATTGAACCTCATCTTATAAAATCCCTAAAAACTACCCCTAACTAATTTTAATTGGTTACATGGCTTAGTTAAGCCGTTAAACTCCGTAAAACCATTTTCCCACCAATTTCCTAACTAGCCGTTACATTTCAAACTATTGAATTTTCAAATTAGGGAAATGAATTAATTAATTAGTAATTTGAAAGCCATTGACACTTATGGATTCCAAATACCTTATTAAATACTCCTAGACACTCCTATCATATTTAGACATCACATTGTCATCATTTTCAAGTTTTTAGTCCTAAGGTCCTTATCAAGACCTTCAGGACATTACATTCATTTATTACATTTATTGCCCTTATACATTATGGGCTTCAATACATTGAGATTGATTTAATCCCAAGAATTCATCTCTCCTCCAATCCTCCATGAAATCTTCATCCTTTTCTCTATCTTATTTTGAGGTGCTCCTGCACCAAAGGTATGAAGAATTTAGCAATTAGTGTTTCAAGTTCTTCAAGATTTCTTTCTTCTTCCTCAAACTCTACCCATTCTTTAACATATATAGATACATACTTAGATTAACTTTCTCTAGGATCATATATTTTCTTATCCTTATAAATATTAGCTTTAAATGTCGATTCAACTTTAGGAAAACTATCACCAAATTCTCTCATTTCAAAAGCAGATAACTTACCTACCAATGTGTCTCTTTTTTTATAGTTGTCACAGTTCTGATTTCTTCAATATGTAGAAACCTTGTGATTGTAAGGATGCAAGGATCTTAGTATCTTAGAATATATTTCATTATCCTCCAATTTTCCATCAACACATCTGATTCCACAAACAAGTTTGGTCACCTTCTACACAAAGGAAGTAATATTCTCCTCTCTCATCTTCAATGCTTCATATTTCCCTTTAAAAATTTTAAACTTGGATTACTTCACACATGCATCTCATTCATGTAAATTCCCTAATTTTTTCCATATCTCATGTGAATTCTCTAATTTCATGACAATTGTATATTATGCATCTGACAAGGTGCTCAACAAGGTTTCTTTTTCTCTCATATTGTACTCAAATTGCTTCTTCTCATCAAGAGTCACAATAGAAAGATCAATAGGAGGGGTATAAGAATTCTTAGTGACATCCCAATAATATTCCCCACTACATCTCATGTGATTAATCATTTGACACTTCCATACGGAATAATTTGTACCTTAAAATCTGAGACTATCCTTCTCAAAGGTTGTCATCCTGTATCTCCTCAAGAAAGCAAGCTTCCAAAAGAGGACTCAAATCTAATACCATTTGTTAGGAACAAGGGAACACACACAAATGAGAGGAGGGGGGTGAATCGGTTGTGTCCCAAAACTCCAAATTATCCAACTTATTGACTTTAATCTCACATCTGAATGATAAACATGAATGCAAGATTACAACACATCAATCAACACATAACACCAAGATTTTTGACCTGGAAACCCAGTCAAGGGAAAAAAACATGGCGGGGATAAAACCCACAAGATGATGTGCTCTATTAAAAGCACTATACTATGTTATGATTACTAAAAAGGGGAATGCACATGCATTCAGGAACACTCCCTAGAGGTCATTGCTCAAATACATCAAGGGCTTAAACCCAAAGTAAGGCACATTGCCTTGTAGCAATATCTAATTACAATTCATAATGGACAATAGTCCATAATTCATGAATTGAATGATAGCATCTCTATTATGCCAATACAGTTCCAATGAAGTACAAAATCTCTACCTCAATTGTAGATTCTACTCATACCTCTTTGCACAATACATGTACACTCTCTCTTCAAATCCTTTGCAATTACATTCTTTTATACATTACATCAAATTATTTCCACTAGGTTGGTCAGGGACCTAATTATAAAACATTAATTCATTACAACTCAATACATAATGTGATCCATTGAATATTGACTAAAACATAGCAATGATCAATAAAAACATCTTTAAGCACACTTCAGATCCATAAATCATGCCACGATCCTTCACAACACACTACACCATCATGTGGACCAAGAATAATAAGAACAAAAAAACACCACATGAAAATCACAAAATAAGATAACATAATCTAATGCGACCCAACACCATGAATAAGACACGATATAGAAACATTAACAAGCAACATGAAATGCCACGACATCAACAAGAATAACTATGTCTCAAAATTCATAATTATCTCTACATTGTTCATCAGGAACATTAATCAACATCCTCTATCACAAAACAAAAATATCTTTATAGGATCCAAATTACGAACCACTTGAGCCAAGGACACACATTCATGTCCTAAACTCACCACTAGGTTAGTAACCAAGAATATTGCAAAACCAATCCACATTGATCCAGTAATTGCAACACTGTCTCTTCCTGAACAACCAAAATACTAATTTCTGATAAATCATTCATAGCTCACTCAAATCAATATGTGAACCTCTGTAAATTGACATAGGTCAACTACAAACATCCCTGAATCTATTTGTATGTTCAAAACATTTGATCTTCAATACAGTAGTCATACCAAACAAATCTTCTCACTGAACATACTAGGAACACTGTCACCAACAATAGGAATATGTTGACATCAATGTTAGCACATATATGCACAATATCAAACACTATTCCAATAGGTATGGGGAGGACACCTTGTCATATGATGTTAAATCCCTCCTATCTTACAATAAGACACATGCTCAAATTGGCAATTTGCCCACTAATTTTGATGATACCAAATATTGATATTTTTATATTATAGATGATTGTGGCAACTATCTAAAATCCCTTGATATCATTAATATCATTTAAATATTCTTTGCACACTTTGTGGGTGGTTCTTGTCTTTATTGGGCTTGTTGGCTCTTTTGAGGGCTATCTGATTTTCAACCATTTCTGGATGCATTTTCGCAAGATGGGAGGGCATAGATGTAGAGTTCAACCTGTCAACTGTGAGAGTTGGAGAAGGAATGTGACCATTTTGGATCATCTTCGAGAAGGTGGGGTGACTCCTTACCTAGAAAAGCTTCATGGGTATGACCAGAGAGTTATAAATATTTTCATGCAGGAATAGAAAAATGGGAAACTCAATTTGTTTGGGAAGTTGATTTCTGTGGAAGTTACTAGACTCTCCATGGAGGGAATTAATTTTTATAGGCACACGAAGCTCTTGGATGGGGTTGTGAACATGTTCCCCAAGATGGATAAGGGTAAGAAGAAACTAGGAGAAACTAGTAAACATTAACACGTCCAACTTCACGTCGGAGCAGATTAAGCTCATTTGGAGGGAACTCCTCTAACCAATTATGGAATAATTCACACTAGATGGTAGCTTTACGAGGGTGTATAGGTACCACATTTTTATTCTCAACCATTTCAAACATAAGGTAAAAATATCTTTTCCCTTTTACTTGCTCTTGTCTTTAAATGCCAATATTATTGATCATTTAGAGTCCCCACAACCCTATTCTGCACCAAGGGTTAATTTTTCTCATCTATGAACATTTTAAGGCTAGGGTCTTTGAGAACCCTACTAGGTCTCTCTTAGTCCCTGATAATGATGGAGAAGAAAGTGGTAGTTATGAGGGTGAGGGTTGGGACACTGGGGATGAGGAGGAACATGCCCCTCCTCCCTCTCCCAAAAAACATAAAAGAGTGCTAAAGAATTTGGTTGTAGGGATTGGCAATGACAAGGTTTCTCTTTCAAGTGGTGGTGCTAAATCTATGAAGAAGGATAAGGGAAAAGGGAAAGGCCTAACCATTGTGGACTTTAACAAATTCCAGGAGCATTATCTTCCTATTTCGCCTCTTGAATCTACGGACTCTCTTTCCCCTCATGATAAGGAGGAGAAATCTCAGTCATCTATGGATTTGAGCCTTGAGGATTTTTAGCCAAAATAGGAGATTGATTTTGAGGTTTTGGAGACTGCCAAATACAATTCGGTGTATTTTTTAGACTGATTAGATGGTATTTTCATGAGATCAAAACCCTCGACCTTAAACAAAGTGCCTTTTCTTCTAAGTTTGAAGAATTAAATTCCAAGGAGGATTCAAGGGATAAAATGCAGGTTAGGAGAAGCCTCAAGGGACCTCTATTTGTGCCCTTTGGAGTGAGGTGGAGAATAAAATGATGGTGGATTACTTAACCAATAATGTGGAAACAATTAAGAATATGGAGGAAAGGTATGATAATAAGCTTGGGGAAGCTGATCGGATGATCAACACATGTGAGTCCACCTTGTGTAAAATCATTGAGCATAGCCATAAATTATTTAAGTCCTCAGTGGAAAATATGACTACCTTGGTGACCAAGTTGGAAAATATTTACCAGGACAAGGTTGTGGTTGATCTGGACCTGGAAAAAGAGGGTAATGAGGAAAATTTAGGTCCAAGAAAGATGATGAGGGATAGCATGAATAAGAAGATTCTTAATTTTCCTCAAGAGGTCCTCGAGTTGAAGGTGGTGGCCCAAAAGATGAATCAACTTGAAGCTAAAGTCACTAAGACTTTGAAGACCCTGGGTTAGTGTTGTTTCTTTTTCTAGTTCTGTAGTGTTCCTTTGTTGGTTTTTGGCCATATTTTTGTTGGTGTTGGGATGGGGTTTTTATTATATGTATCTTATCTTTTGTCAGTCTTTTTGTCTCTCTGGTCTATTTTCTGTTGTTGGGTTTTAATGAAATATCATAAGTAATCCTATTGTAAAGGGTTTTGGGTCCCTTCAAAGCCTATTTTTACCTTGATAGAAAACTATTAAAAAAACACAGAAAACCCCACCTAGAAACATTTTTTCTTGAATCCCTTAGCCCCTTTCTCTAGAAAGTCGCTTATCTCCTAACTTGTTAGTGTGAAATGAGGGGTTGAACCTCTTTTAAAATATATATAGTTTAGGGTTTCAACCAAAACTTATTCAGCCAAATTTTTTTTGACAAAAACTATGGTGCCATACAACTACCATGTTGCTACCACATCGGTTCGGTCAGAACCCTTTTGACTAGATCATTTTTTGCCAATTCTACTGTGTTATCCCAAAGTATGACACAAATCCATACTTTTACCCTAAATTTTTTTTTGATGCAACACTACCAACTCCATGATAGATCAAAATAACAAACCTTTGAGTAAAAATGATTACTCAACCAAACTCACACAAATATTTGCGTAATTCACTGTCAATAATATTTTCATCTATTTAATATTACATGTATTAATAGTTGTTGTTGCCATGACATCCTACCATATAAAAAATTTCATCTCAACATTTATGTTAAATATTTTGCACACATTCTTCCCTCAAAATTCTTTTGTAATATTTTTTTCCTATACTCCATTATTT
This sequence comes from Thuja plicata, assembly GCA_018584345.1. Classification (NCBI taxonomy): domain Eukaryota; kingdom Viridiplantae; phylum Streptophyta; class Pinopsida; order Cupressales; family Cupressaceae; genus Thuja; species Thuja plicata. The sequence continues at coordinate 453,607 of MU225402.1, read as the reverse complement.
GGAACATAATCCTTAATGTACCTCTATATTTTTATCAAAATATTTGTGATGTCTTTTAATTTAGCTAAGAATTTATCAATTAGACATGTTCTTGTAATGATGAGATATTCTATATCCTTTGATGTTGAAACACGCGAGCTATTTAGAAGGGATTAATAATGGACTCAAGTTTATAATATTTTGTTGGAATCACATAGCCTTCCAAGAAACAACACAGACCAATACTAATGATTCTTTGAACAATACAAATTTGAATGGATTGCAGAAACATTAACTCATTAGAAAGAAAAACACCATGGTGGCACCCATGTGCAACATTGAATTCATCTTTTCACCCCTATGCATCTCTATTGATCCCTTTCAAAAACACCATAATGTAGCAAAGATAGCACTAGCGTGCTCCATATGCAGGTCACATGGTGAGAAGCTAGCGACATTGAGAAGTAGTTGTGAACTATGCCCTCCTCTGTCGTTGTACACCATTCATATTGTAACTTGAATCTAACAAAAGAAGATGTTTCTCATATATGTGTTATTTATATTTATACTTCTTTATTGTTGCATCCTTAAAATTTTTTATATCTATAGACATCTCTGACTTGAATCTTCACAAATTTTGGTAGAAAATCACAACTACACTTCATTACCTCCACACAAATTGTAAATCATACACAAATTGTTAGCCAATTCAAATGATTGTGCAACATATCTTATTTTAGTGACTCATAAACACATGGTGCATAGGAGAAACTTGCACCCCTGTCATAAAGTGCTATCCACATGAGAAAAACAATATTTGATCAAACCCTTCATCTTTTGGAATTTGTAATTTTCACCAAGATTTCTACATGCACATGTATTGTGAATGATTTGGCACTTGCAGTATCAATATTCATATATATTACACTTGCAAATAAAAAAGTCAATGCCTCCATTTTAGTTTGAATGTTTATCATTTTTCACATGGAATAGGTGCATAACATCCTTTCAATCTAGAAATGAATTAACAAAACCAACACACAAATTCCTGTAAAAACTAGTGAAACAACAAAATGAATCATGGTGATACACATTATTCATTATCCATATGAAGCTAATATGAAACCTCTTGACTTCTTGCATAGATCCCTTCTCAAAAAAATCTTCATGGTCACAGTATGTGTATCTAGAAGATGGGCTTAGTATTGACAATCAATACAAACATTCAACCAATTTTAAGATGCAAACTATCTAACTATTGTCATGTGTGATCCATTGGGTGACCACCTCTACATCTTGAACCATATTTTTAATTTTTTGTAGATTGGATATGTTCCCTCCCCATATAAATGCACAAATCTACATTATTCTAAATCTCACATTGTTGAATATACAATCAAGTATACTCATTTTGTAGTTGTGGCCACATGGGCTGATTGAAGTGAATCAATCATGAGTGTTTCAAAAGGTTTTGCGGTTCCACTTGAAAAGCATTATGGGAATGGATTAAAAAATAGTTTGCCACAATTTGTTTCAGTTGACCAACAATGACATTGAGATCTTTGACCAACAATAGAGAAAAAATTAGGAATAGAGTATATGCAATGTCATCTCTACACAATCGAGCCATGCCATCAAAGATGCACAAACATGCATCCATTCACGCAATCATAGAGCTCTTGGATTTGGTCAATGAGTGAGCCTCAATCATAGATATCTTGGATTCGCTCAATGAGTAAGCCTTGACCTTAAGAGCGAGAGGAAAAATTAAAATATTCCAAATGTTTGTTGGTTATAAAAATATTGATTTTATAACTGTAATGGTGCAATTTTACAACATGGCAGTGAAAAAATATATTTTAGCCCAAGAATTCAATTGCACCATCTCAACTTGAAATGACATATTCTTTTATTCTTGCGAGTGGTCTTAAACCTTTGAAATATTTTATTTTAAAACTTTTCCCTCTATTTCACTTGCATGGGCCCACCATAATATTTCATTGCTCAAATATTAGACTTTGGATTTTGAAATTAATTTTCTATTCTACAGTTCAAACTCCCCTCACCGTGCAACCCTTTGGAGAATATTCTCCCTTCAACTTGTGGTGATGTGGCTTTAGGGCATGTGGCCAATAGACCTAGGGATGCATGATTTACATATGGCACATAGGGATGCGTGATTTAATTTTTTTATGCCTTCTCAATTTCCATAGGCCAACCAACTCTATTACCAACTGAGCATCATAGACATTATAACAATATATTTAAACCATAAAAATATTTAAATATTCTCGTCTTCTATCCCACTTTGGAAAATATCTCCCTTTTGCAAAATTTAAAATTATTTTCAGACCAAGCCATATGAAGCTCCATTAATGCCTCCTTCTATAAACATATTATTATTTAAATCATTATAATTTAAAGAGTAATCAAACTTTAAAATCAATTAAAGATACATATATGTATTTGATCCATTTGAACCACAAAAACTGAAAGGTACACTCACTGCTGACATGTAAATCAAACTCTCAAATGGTGTTACATGACCTTTCAAGGATTGCAAAATATCGATTGTCAAATTTTGGCCCCCTGACATAAAATTAGAAGAAATTACATTTGGATTTGGCTTCAAAAAATATCAAACCTCATCCCAAAGTTCTACAATTGATCGTGGTAGTACAATTACATATGGAAAATCCTAGGACTTAACCCAATTAACATAAAAGTCATCTGGTAGCACAATATTGATCTTTGAAATTGGCTTCCTGGAAGACATAGCACTATGCATACAGAAAATCAAAACAAATTGCATCTGGTTTGAGCTTGGCAAAAATATCAAAAGAGGCCATTGGGATCTCAAAATGGACAGAGGGGTTCACTAATATGTTTCAACACTAGGAAAAATACTTTTATCATGACAATAAATTAGATCTAAAATGTAAGCCTCCAAAGTAGGCTACTCTGATAATTCTAAAAATGTGCAAGATGCAGACCTTTGTTGAACCCTAAAACTAGGTGCTTCATGAGATACCTTAATGCAAGAACTTAAGGTGACTAGTTTATGCACTTATTTATATCCTCTTTCTTCTCCTTGAGCTTCTCCTTATCAAAGTATTTTCAAAAATCCTGATGTTATATATTTCCTTCATGATTTATCTCCTAAGATAACATTAATTAAGGATGAAGCTCTTGATAAACCTTATTCTTCCCAACTTAAAGAAGTTGTGACTAAAGATAATAGGATTTCAAATCCTCCTAAAGAGATGAATCCTCCTACTATTGCTTCTTATACCACACTTTTTAACAGAGCTCAAGATCAAAGTCCCACTCCTCAACTAAAGGCAAATTTTAATGTAGGATATGACATTACTTCTCAACAAGGATATACTGGACTAGGACTTGGTATTAAAAAAAAGGTATAAGGGTCCCTATAGGTCCTCCTACACAAGTCACTAGAAATGATATAGGATTTATACCTCAATCCAACACTTTTCCTCCTTCAAATTCTATTGATCCTTTTTTCTGCAAACCAAAACCTCCTTGTTTGCAAATTCTTTTACCAATCACATCACATCATAACACTCCTTTAGATGATTGTTTGGACTATTATAAGAGAATATTTTAGAGGCTTAAGTATGATACGAAGATTTAATTTCCTTTTCTTCATTTCCCAAAAAACAAAAAATCTCATAATGGTGATTTTCTTTGTCTTTTTCATCATGGCAATAAACATTCTCTTGCTGATTGTATTGAATTTAGATAAATTTTTCAAGATATAGTAGATATATGTCTTACTTATTTGTCAATATATCTCATACTTTTTCTTAATGTTAAAAATGTTGTGCACTAGCATCCCCTTTTCCTATTATGTTTCTCCACACCATGTGGTCTTAGTGGTCCATCTAATTGGGGGATATTTTATTTTGCATGATGCCACACTTTCATTTTCAAACTTTCTTTGTAAGCAAAATAAAAGGTCCATTTCCTTGTCTTTCCATTTGGAGGGAAAGGATCCTTTATTCAATTCTCTTATCTTTCATGAGGATCCATTTTCCCTTTGTGGATTTTTTTTTTTTATAACATGATATCCTTTCTTGCATAAAATTGATTATTCTACAATATTTTCCTTGCCTAGAAGTACATGTCTATTATCAATAATATCTCACATGGGGTACATAATGTTTTTCCCTTGGCTAGATATCCCCTTCATCTAGCAATATGGAAGGTATATACTTGTTTCTCTTTCCTCGTTATCCTTGTCTTCACATCTTAAAAGGATCCATTATCTCTTTGTTGATGAACATATTTTATATCATGATGTCCTCCCTTGCATGGATTTATTTGTTCTACACATGGATATTTCCTATTTAGGAGATTGGCATCCTTGTATATGACCTCTTCCTTTCTTATAAGTCTAAATATTTTTATATTTGATCTATCCCTTTGAGCATAATGTGTTATACCTTCTCTTTCCCTCACCCTTGGAGGGAAAGCCTTCCTTTCTCAACTACCTTTTCCTTTTTAAGTATCCACTTTCCTTAGTGGAGTGGTATTTTTTTTATCATGTGACATCTTTTCTTACATGGAATTGTTTTTTCAATCAAGGATTGTATCTTATGCAAGAGGTGTGTATCCTTATTCAAAACCTCTTCCTCTCTTTTCAATCACATGTCCATTATAAACAAATCCCTTAATTGGGGGCTTAAATTGTGTCATCCTTCATAAAGAATCCCTTTTTGCTTGGATATAGGGGGAAAAGTTGAATTATTTCTCTCTTTTCCCTCTTGAAGGTTTTATTTTTGTTCAAGAACTCCTCTTGGAGGTAGATGTCTTGGAAAAAATATCTCTTCCTTCTAAGGATCCTTTTACACTTGTTGCAAGATATATTTTTATACATTTGTCTCTACCTTGGCATCCAAAGAGTTTTTTTTTTTGTGTGCCCTTACACATGGTTGTATGAGTTAATATCCTTGGTTTTTGGGTTTATTCCTTGAGATTAGTGGTGTCTTATCTCTTTGAGTCTTTCCCAATTCTCATCCCTCTCTTTCTCTCCACATTTATCTCTCTTCTACTTTAACGCAAGTATGTGTGTAGAATCATACTATTGCTAGAATGGGGGATAAATATAACATCATCAACTATAAGCACCTCATTAAGGTGTACAATTTATACTCATTTAGCACCCATTTTAATGTGTGGTCATTCTTGTATGAATCATAGAACTCTATTATGCCTTAAATTAACAAATATTTAAATTTATCTCTCTTTAGGATTTAATTTCTATGCAAGACTTTAACTTTAGGTGTGCCTCTTTAATTATTTCCTCTCATTTATTTTCCTCTTTCATACATAGGCTCTATTTACCTATGGGTGGCTTTCTATACTTTTGGAATCCTAATATCCCAATTGTATCCCAATTTAAATCTAAGTATGAAATTAGCAGTACAGGGTGAGTTTTTGGGTATAGAGTGGGTCTAACTCACCCCGTTCCTAGAAAGGTGTCTTGTACTCCATAGCTTGTGGGAAAATTTGAATCACAATTCCATCTACATTTTTATGGGATTTATAAGTTTTGGGATCTAAATGAGCTAGGTGAGGTATAAAATAAAGTTACCTCCTTGATTTTGAGATCCATCCATTGAAAATTAACCCATCCATAAGGATTCATGATCTCAAGCAATCAAGCATTCATTCCATCATTCAAGAATATCAATAAACCAAGGAATTTCATCCTTCATTTGTGGAAATATTCAATAATAAATAGGAAAGTATGTCATTTTTATGTCATTTTAGGTCTATGCAGAGTCATGCTATTGCATCAACACATATTATCTCATTTGAAGAAGAATTTACATCATCAAGGCGTAAGACTCTCACATCTTTCTTATCAAACCTCTACTACTGAAAACATACTTCTTTTCCATTTCAAGCATTTTGATTTTCATTTCAAGATTGATTCCTAAATAAGGGTTTGACCAAGGAAGACACCTTTAAACAAGCCTTTTCCTATTTTTATTTGTGTGAGAAGAAGTTATTGGTGGTACAAGTACAAGGATAGTTGAAAAAAAGTTAGACAAAGAGTTTGAGTTAGAAGAAATTACATTTGAGATTGACTAGTACAAGGTGAGTTAGAATTGCCCCAGAACTCAAAATCACCCCAAACTCTTAGAGGCACCCCATACTATCTATTTTGGACTGTATTCCTAATCAAAAGTCAACTACAATACATATTTTAGATCTATTTGCATATTTGGATTTTATATTAAAATATATCCTCATACTTAATTACCTAGTTTTTCTGTCCATCTCATTTTTATTTTACATATCTATCCTTCTCAAAATTTAATCTCAAACTAAATCCACTTGCATTCCCTTAATTCTTGAGTCTCCTTGAGCCTAGGGGATCATATTCCTTTGTGTGTTTAAAAATAGATGTCAACTTCCTATTTTGGTCATCCATCCTGGTGATTTCCCCTCACCTCATACCTCATTTAATTATATCATAGTATCCCTATATACAAGCAAAGTAGAGTATGTTGTATTAGTTTCTTGTTGCACCTAGGCGTAATGGATGAAAAAAGCTTAAGGGAGATGAAAATTGTGTTTGGTGAGACCATTTGTATTATTTGTGAAATCAAAAGTGCTATAAACATTTCTAATATTCTAGTAATACAATCAAGGATAAAAAAATATGTTAATCAAGTACCATTTTATTAGATATAATGTTTTAGAGAAAGAAATGAAGATGGAGTAAATCGAGACAAATAAGTACATTGTTGATATTCTCACAAAAATCCTCCTAAAGGAAACACTTGAATAACTCAAGAAAAAGCTAGGAGTTTTTGCTCCCTTTTGTTGAATTAATATAGAGTATATATTTAGGAGGAGTGTTGACTCCCTTCAAAAATTAGAGTTGTTGGTCTTCTAATTAAGTAAAGAATGAAAGTAGTACATCTGGTTTATTTTAGATGGGGGGTGGGGGAAGAAAGTCTTAGAGAAAGTTTTCAAGCCTTCCCTTTTTTTTTAATTTCAAAGGGGAGAGAGAAAGAAAAAAATACAATTAGACAAATGATTGCTGATGAGGGAGAGTATCATTCACAACAAAAGCATTTTTCATTTTTTATCAATGACTAAGGAGTACATTGTTGAGCATTGTGTTGGTATTGATGTCAAAGAAGCTGTCCGTATTGTCATTGATGTCAAGGAAGCCAAGAGTTTGAAAAGGTTTTAATTACTTATGTAATGCTATTTCAAAGCATTTTATAATTATGGATGAAAGAGCTTAGTATTGTTAATGTTATCATCATGTACTGGTTTTTTTGTTTTCACAAACCTAAAGCATCTATGGTATGTGTAGTATGTAAAGTACCATAATGAAATTTTAATTCAACTATTTTAATGCAAATATACTAAATAAGCTATTTGAAACTAAAATACTCAAGAACATCTCATGTTTCTCTAATTAGAAGGATAATATGAATTCTCTCAGGTAAAAATGAGAAATCCTGAAGTGACAACCTCTAAAATGAGAGTGAAAATGTTGTGCAATTATGCTAAATGATGAATTAAATCTTAATTATGATATTACAATGCTAGATTAAATTCAAATTATTCCAAACATGGATGCAGATTTGACTATAATGATGATGCAAATGTTAGTGGATGTGAATTGGTGTGAGTATATGTGAATTGGTAGTAAAGCGGTGATTTGAATTGAGAAATGCATTCTATTTATAGGATTTCCGCAAGGGTAGGGGGTAGAGTGATTAACCATGATTAGATGAGAGGAGTTGAGTTATGTTTCAAATAGGGGGACAAGATGACAAAATGAGTGGTGAGGATAACAAATGCTAAATGAGTGGCTAAGATAGCAAAGCCTTGGAGTGATCCATGTGCTTTCAATTATCCCTTCTCATTAGCTAATTTATTTTTGTCCCTTAGTGGTTGTTTAAAGTATTTAGGAATTAATTAATTCAAACAATTAATTAAATTAGCCATGTTGGGGGATTAGATGGGTTGGATTTGATTTAATTAAATAGAACTATATAACTAATTGAATAAACCAATTACATAGTTTAATTAATCCCTCTTGGCCTGATTTTAATTAATTAATTAATTAATTTATTAGTTAATCCATGATATTGACTTGAGTTGACCACTTTGACTTTGGTTGACCAATTTAGGGTGTATACAAATTCCCATCTTTGAAGCAATGTGTGAAGCATGTTATTTCAGATAATAACTGATGTTTTATTATTGATGTCAATTTGATACACTTGATGATGTAACACTAATTTCTTGATAATAAAAGCTTGATGTGATTCCTTGATTTTAATTTTGATTCATTTTGATGCCTTGATGATAAAACCTCGATGTGATTTCCTGATCTAGTTTGATGCCTTGATACTGATTTGATTGATTGATGTTTATGCAGATTTTATTGATGTTGGATAATGATGCAGATTTGATTGATGATGCTGATTTGATGACAACCTCGATACGAATCCATGATGAAAAGTTTAACTTGACTTTGATGCCCCACTAATGATTTTTTAAATTTGATTGAATGATAGGATGTTTCCCCAGATGATGAAAAAACTAATATGAATCCTTGATGTTGATATGATGCCCCCTCAAGAAATGAATCGAAATGGTATTGATCAATTTGGATAATTTATGGAATTTTGAATTTGATTATGATTATGATTTGTTTCTTGATAAAAATTAGTTTGGAATATGCCCTAGTTGGATTAGATCATTGATGTCTCTTGAATACTAGAGTACATGCCCTTTTGATAAATGAGTCAACATTTTTTGATGTGTATTTTGATGTCATATGATAGGATATGATGCTTTGACCTCATGATCTAGAGGATAAAAAATAGATGTGCTCGCCGAGATTGATAGAAACCTCAATTAAGCGGATAAGATAGATGATGTTTGATGCTTGAATGATTAAGATGATTGATAAATGATTGGTTGATTGATGTTTGGTTTGATAGGCCTACTTGGATGGCTTGATGACTCTCTAGATAGGTTGATGATGTTTTGATATTGTTTGATGTCATTCAAAATCACTTGGTTGATGTTGTATTGATGTCAATATAATAGGATAGGTAGGTTTATGGATTGATTTTCCTTCCTCAAGATCTAGAGAATGAAAGTTGATGCACTCAAGATGAGCAAATAAATGATAGGATAAATGAATCATGTTAGATGATAAATTGGATGATTTGATTGATTGATATGATTTGATAGGCCTGTTTAGATGTTTTGATGATCTGGGGTTAATGAGACACTCATAATTAAAAATTAGGGTCAGGTAGAAGATAAGGGTCCTTCGCTAGTACAAGTGTAGATATAGGTACACATCATAATTGATCAGATGGTTAGGTTGCCCCTAGTTGATCAAACATATATTGATGATATCCTTGATGTAGCATCAAAAATTTGATGATGTACTTTGGTTATGGACTTTGATAATATAACCATGATTAAATTTTCACCCCCCTTTTGAGGAATCCCATAACAACTATAATGCAAGATTAATATAAAATGAATGTAAATGCAACTAATATTTCCACTTATCACCGGATGCATTTATTTTGCAATTTTCATCATTGAGCTTTTTGGTGAATAATAAAATTGGTACAACCCTCATAGGTTATATTTTCAAACCATGATGGTACGAATACCCATGTCTTCAGATTTCAATAATGAAATTTATACAACCCTTATTGGTTAGATTTGTAAACCATGAGAGTATGAATACCACTTTCGTTGGATTCAAAGTTGCAAGTGGATTTTGGCATTAAGATATGATCAGTATATATGCCCAAGGTATTTGTTTGCATGAACAAAAAAATATATGATCCCTGTTGATATACAAATGTCCTCGACGATTCTTTGATAATCATGTCATTAGACTAACTTGTATACGTCAAGGAATGAACCTTAAAAATATAAATAAAGAAGAGATCATGCCTCAACCATTATTTATCTAACTCAATACATCATTGATTTGCTAAAAAGACATGATACAAAAATCAAGAAACATCTTTGAACTATCTTTGCTATTTGTTTATTGATCCATTTTCTCAGAAAAAGTTCCATCCATTTTTTATTCATGTTCATATTGTTTGATTTTGATATTCCGGCTTAGCTTTTGATGTGCTTAGCTTGTGAGTTTGATACGATTCAATTGTTTGAATGTTTAAAATTTGATGTTTGGATCAATCGAAATGTGTTCCGAGACTTTGATTCTTGATTTTTGATAAAGTGTGTTGAAGTCTTAATTATTTTAGAGCACTTTTACCCACTTTTTGGCATATTCCTTGTGTTGTGGCTCTTCCACAATGTTTTGGAGCACTTTTGCCCATTTTTGGCATATTCTATGTGTTGTGGCACTTCCACAAGTTGATATAGGGCCTATGCACTTGAATGGGAAAGGTAGAGGTGTTTGGGCACTTCCATAAGGTATTGTAGAGCCTATGCACATTAGGAGGCAAAAAATATGTGTTTGGGTGTTTCCATGACTTCTTTGTTAGGATTAGAAGACATAAATCTACAGTTATATGCAAATATATCCAACAATGCAAAGGAATAAAGCCCACATGAGTAGAACAAGAAGACACATATTTAGCATGGTTCATTCAATCCTGGGCTATGTCCACCAAATAGAGAGTCCAATATTATTATCCAGTAATTTCAATCGATTATAACCAACTATCCCTTACATCTCAATACCACTATAAATGCTATGATACATCTTCACTCTAACAAGCCATAACCCTAATACCATTTTTCTTATAAAAAAACCCTAACCCTAAAAATTGCTTGACAGATCAAACTACAAAAAATTTTGACGAGTCAACCTAGGGAAATGGTTGATGAGTCAACCCAAAAATTAATTAACGAGTTAACCCCCAAAAAAATTCATGAATTGTAGAAAAGTGTACAGTACTTGCCTTATCAGTCACCAAAAAACAACAATTTCCCACTTGGAGACTGATCAGGCACCACACGAAATAATCTCCCACTTGGAGACTGATCATGTAGCAATACCGCTACCAGTGTAGCCCCCACTAGAAAGAAACATCCTGGACTCTGTTGTTTTATTTTATTGTTTTAGTCTTGAAGACTAACCAAAGTTGAAGAGGAGTCCAACCTTTCCCTTGTCATTGCCTTTGTAAACATATCCACTATATTTTCATCTGTATGTATCTTTCCCATCCTTAACCATTCATCATCCAATACCGACCGAATGATGATATACCTCATATATATGTGTTTTGTCTTTGAATGCAAAGAAAAAATCTTGACAAGATGAATGCCACTCTGGCTATCTATAAACACATAATTGCTACCATATGTTTTGTCCAATTCTTCCATGAAGGATTGTAGCCATATCATCTCCTTGCTTGCCTCTGTTGCAGCTACATACTCTGCCTCTATGGTGGATAAAGCAACCACCTTTTGTAACCTGGAGATCCAACTCACAATTGTCCCACTGACAGTAGAAACATATCCTATTGTACTCCACCTGGTATCAATGTCTCCTACCAAATATGAGTCAACATAGCCTTGTAAATCAGTACTAGATCCCCTAAAACATAAATATTTGTTGGATGTACCTCTCAAGTATCTAATTAAGAATCCATTTTACCACTTTCAAATGCTCTACTCTAGGATGACTTATATATTTGCTAACAACTCCTACTGCATATGCAATATCAGGTCTAGTACAGACCATGTCATACATTATACTTGTAACCACCCTAATTTGGTTTTCTCTAACCGTAGACCCTATTTTCCCTAAGTGTGACCATACCCCCAATTATGTCAAGACAATTCTTCAATTTATTGGCATAATTCATTTAAATCAAATTTAATCTCCTAAGTAATTTAATCACTAAATTACATTAATTGCCTTAGCCAATCCAATCAAATCAATTCAATTCTATCAAAACAAATAAAAAACATGGCTAAGTTAATTAATTAAAAGGAATTAAATAAAATCCTAATTACACCTCATCACTTGCAAAAGCCAATCCCCTAGCCTAATTAATCTAATTAATCGGCTATAGTCCTAATTAATTATCAAAAGCAAACACAAGCTTAAATAATTAATTTCCCCTATTATTGAATGAATATATTATTTATAATTCAAATCATTAATATTCCCTTTAACCCCTAACCTAACCTATCTCAACCACCTTAACCCTAGGTTCAAACTAATCCCAACCTCTTCAGCCATGCTAAGCCTAATTCTAATCTTAATCCCATCTTAATCCACTTCCTAATGATGTCACATTCCTAATCTTTTGATTAAGAATTCAACTAATTCCAAAAAGTCCACATTCTCAAGCTCCCCTTCCCTCAAAGTCCACTTTCTCAAGCTTGGACTTACACCCTCGCCATGCTTAATTAATGCTCTCATAAATGCATCATTAATACATATACCCCCACCATGCCTCATAAATACTCTCTCATTAAGGCTCTTACGCATGCATTTAATGGCCTTATCTCTCCTCTCACTCCTAATTTCTTCTATAAATAGAATGAGTTTTAAGCTCAATGGGCCCCTAATTTTGGATTATTGAAAGCATTATTATGTTGTCATATTGTTAGAGATCCGTACTGCATTATTAGATTTTTTACCATGCATTGTTATAATCTTCATTTTTAGAGCTTAAAATGCATATTTCTTGAGCATGTAGATTAGTTTCATTTAAATCCTTCATTCTAGGTTGTATATGTCACTGGCAAATGCATAATCTGAGGGCAATTATAGTATTTTTCACACTCCTCCCAGATAGGAAGCAATAAGTCAATTTTAGTGATTGATATGCTTGCTAACCCTTATTTTTCACTAATACAATGACTTATTGAAGTGTTGTGTTGCAGCTATAGGAACCAAAAAATAACACACACATTTCTGGCACCCACCGTGGGGCCGAATCTCAAATTTTACCTCACTTTGAATTCATTTTCTACTAATTTGTCTTCCCAGGTTTTAGGAACAAGGTCATTTTTGGTCGCCAAGGCTCGCATCTGGGAAAGAGGATCACATCACAAAATCCTGGATCACACCTCGCATATCAGATTTCGCATCCTGGAGATCCTGCATCATTTTTGGTAAAAGCTCACATCTGGTATGCATTGTATTTTTTTCGGTGTATTTGATCGTATCTGGGAATAAGGGTCCTATTTAGGGAATCTAGGATCGCATCTGGTTTTTGAATTTTCAATTTGAGAAGTCTAACCATTAATCTTTGGATGTTTTCTGTCTTTGTCCTTTAAACAACATAATTCTTGTTTGCAGATAACTGTCGGGGACTCTTTTGCTAAAAAAATTGGAAATGAACCATTAAATTGTGGTTTGCAGGTGGCCAATCCCCCATCTTGACTTCTATTTTTTTATGCTTTCAAACTAAATACATTTTCTAATCACTTAATAAATCAACCAGGGGATTATGCTCTTTTACTTCAAGGAAAATCAGAAACTCAAAAGTTGGTTTAAAATTTGAGAGGAATTTGGAGTAATCGAACAAGGCAAACCTCATCGTATAATTCATTTTTGGCAAAGTAATTGGACAAGCAAATCACCTAACTTTGGGGAAATTGAACAAACAAACTTTGCTTTCCAAGTACTTGTGTTTTCATTAACTTAGGCACATTTAAATCAAGCTTACGCTTACCTTTCAGTCTCACTAGAGGATTTTCTGTTCCTTCCTGTAATGCCCAAAATTTTAAAGAGAAAACACAACCAATTTTTTATTAATATAATAATAATTATTAATATTAGAAAGTGAGACCAACATCACTATCAACGCAATTATTAACCCATCTAAAGGGCTGGGATAAATCATAATGCTTAAGTGAATAACAACATCTATATTAAGACCATGAGCGATAAAATAATAATTATTAATCTTTACTCTAGTTGAGCAGTAATCTACCTATACGATAGATAAATAGATTAAATGCTTTAATATCATTATAAATTATTTTCCCTCTCATTTGATTGCTTACTTTTATTCATTTGTTTATTATGGATGTCTACTACCACTCATTAGTTGACAATTGCTATGTATCATGCTTAGAATGATTGGTCAAATGAGGAAGCAATTATTTTATATACATATTTGTAAATCATAGGAAATACTAAAATTTGAAGGATTATATTAAAACACATGAAATAATATTTAGATTTACAACATATTTTCTAAATACTTTAACATCCAATATTTAAATTATTACTTCAATACTTACTTTAGTTTTCAATAAATTATGTTTGTATGGATCTTCACACATTTTAAATTAAAGCAATTAGAGTAATACAAGCAATATGAAGAAATCATATATTGATATGGTCGTGACTTTAAAATCAAATTTCTATGATTATTATGAGAATTAAAAGCTCTTAAAACAAAATTGAGTTTGTCAAACCTAATGCTCGTCTTAAGTTTCTCCTCACTTCAAACTTTGATTGCGATAGAGAAAACTATTGAATTCTATTATTCTTAACTCCATATCCATGAAGAGATAAACATCATTATTTGAAATTTAAAACACTATAAACTTATCAAATCTTATATCATTATTTTAATGCTTATCAGAAAATAAATAAAACTTTAATTATAAGATATTATTACTTGTATTTGTTAGATACTCATGATTTAATCCTTACCAAAGAGCTTGTCAACTATTACGATATCTACTATACTTATATATCTAAAGTGGTGCTAACTATTGCCAATGGTAATTCCCTGGATATGACAACTCCCTCTCTAACCCGACGTTACCATGTTTTTGAAGAATGATTCCAATGAGTCAGTATAGCCTTGGGGTACGAACACCAATCAAGATCTTCCTTTTGCTAGGGTTCCTATGAAGAGTCTACACTGGGAAGTGATACTGAAGTGAGTACTAATAACTAAGTGAGAAAGGAAGGTGTTGGTGGTACAAATAGTTTAAAACTGCAGACCACCCACTGATGACCAACCCTACAGTTCTACAACCAGGTTGTTCACATGAACCTAGACTTGAACCTCTACAAGTGAGGAGGATGACGAGGCTCATATCAAGTCTGTAGACTCAACTACCTTGATTAATTTTACTGCACATATGGTTACCATTTGAGGTACTACCAGAAGGCTACATGCCTATCAAATGCATCTTTGCAGATAGTAGCTTTGTGCAACTTGCAACCTACTCTAATAATGACCCTCCAAGAAGTACAAAAAGGTCGCGAAGACCACCTTCATCCCTTACTGCGCATAAAGAATGATTACATCATTGGAATAGTGGACTTCCTGATTCATTTTATGATGTTATAAATTTCAAAAAAAAAACTGTCTTGCTAACACGTTATCGACTGAGAACAAGCAATAGCAGGCATCGTCGATAGAATACAAGTCAACGCATCTTCTAGAAGCACGCATGTGAGCATATATGAAAAAGAAAATAGGTCTGCAGGAGGCAAGGGAACACTCCCTATTATTTTATGGGAAGTCACTGATGGTAATCTTCCTTATTCGAACGCAGTTAAACTGTTGGCATATGGGAGAGATCATATGGTGCATAGTGATGAAACGTCTGACTCCCAACTCTCCGCGATAGAGACTAATTATTAAGAAATGATCTCGCTACTCTACTATGCCCGGAGCTTCCCTTTCGGAGATCTTAGATGCTAACAACACTTGTAAATCTTGGTATGCATGGGGAGTAGGTACGCACCAACCAAATTCATGGTACCTCCGGTCTCTCCCTCTGTGGCCCTCTACGGATATTAATAGCAAATTAATTCTTCAAATTATTAACAGATGCATGCGCAATACATGGGCTGAAAGGAAACAGACGAAACACTGGGGACATTCTTATGCCAGAAAATAAACTATGAAACTCTGTTTTAAATAGCATAGGCTATATGTACACCTTACATCTATTATTCCTTTAGCTGGTCTTTGTCGTAGAAGCTATATGATAAGATGTGCATAGAGAAATAAGGTAGTTTCCTACCGTAGGATTGTGAACTCATGCTCGCGAACTTCATAAGCAGAGAAACCATCCCTTGGAATGTGATGGTTAGTAGTATATTTTAAAAATATCTTTGAGTAAGGCTTTATAATCTTTCAAGAAATTGTAACTGGTAGGTATCAAGCCAAACTCGCTAGTGAACTCTAGGACTATCTCAATAAATCTCTAGGACGTTTTGCAGACATGAACAAGTAAAAAGATAAGGTGCCAGGTTGGGCGATTTAGTTTTCTAAGTCCTTACATCCTTTACTAGATTGAGTGACCAACTCTCTTCTACAAACATGTATGGTCTGATAAAGAAACTTGCATCCATATTTATCCTGATACGAAAGTCATAAGATGAGGTTTGAACATATTAAAATGCCTCTTCAAGCCGTTTAGGTTGGATAGGTTCTATTTATCTTTACTTGGGCTTCCAAAGGAAATGTTGCAGAGTAGTGACACAATCTCCATGCCAAGAGGGATCACCATTGTATTAGATTTGTTTAATATAGTTAGTCACTATTAATTCCTTACTATTATTATATACATATCTAAAGATCCAAGCATGAAGTATCTAAATCTATGCTAGCCAATGTTAAATAACTTGTCTGCGCAATATTCTATTTTTCCTTATTATGAAGTAATCCCTTTTAACAAAATACATGAAATGAGTATAATCTTAATAAGAAGATACATGAGTTTTCCCTGAATCATCTCTATTCAAGCCAAAGTAAGAGAAAATAAATAAGTAACACTCAAGTAGCCAATAGTAGATGTAAAGATTTAATATCGATTTTACTTCTTCCACTTTAAGCATAATGAAATATATCTAGGCTAAAATAATTATACAAAATTGTAGAAGAAAATTGAAAATGAACTTTCTCTAAGATTACTTTAAAAAAATATCAACCATATTATTATAGTCTAACACTTAAGCTAGAAGCATAGATAGTCATATGAAATTGAAACAATAACATCAATGGGAAAAAAAAAACATAAACAAGTCTTGCTCTCCTCCCATCCAAATGGCATCATGAGACCTCAAGGATCCTAGCCAACCCCCGAGCAAGAAGGATATGGTTCACCATTTTGATCAATTGTAAAATCTTATTTTTCCATATCACAACATTCCCTCTAGCATTATCTCTAACACACTACCTTGATGAATAATACATGAATGCTAAATAAATGCCATACCCAAGAATATGAAGGGTAAAATGACTTATCTTTCTATGAGCATAATCTTGACTTCCACAACCATATGCAAGATCCTCCATTCTTCTCCTCTCTCTTCTTCCTTTAGCCATGAGTTCTCCAAAAGGAGAAGTGGGCAATGGCTTCTCTTCATTCTTCCCAATATATTTATGAATCTCCACCCCAAAACACTTTCCCCAAATCCCCATCTCATCACTTTCAAAAAAGTGACTTTTTGAAGGGTCATATCAAGTCCTAAGGACAATATCACATGTTGAAAAGGTCCCCAACCCCAAGGTATTGACTATTGGCACCTATTTTTTCACAAGGATACATGAAATTGACCAAACAACACCAAATAATGACCCATACAAAGGTCCATATGAATTTTAACCTAACCCAAGGGTTTTAAAACCCTAAACTCTCTTACAAGGATTCTCAACCCAATAAATTTAACCCTAGTGATAACCCATAAATCTTGATAAACATATCTCTTCATTCCTAACTATAT
>MU225402.1:394947-414895 GCA_018584345.1 Thuja plicata | reverse complement strand
AACTTTTTTATATATTATTATAATATATATTATACAAATTTTATATAACTAAATTTTCTTATATTATTATAATATATAGTTAACGAATTTTATATAACTTTATTAAATTTTAACACTTTGTTAGCGTTCAACCTCCCTGTTATGTTCTCATGTTTTTCTATCTAAACTTCCTCTTATTGATGATGGGAAAGGTTGATTCAAAACAAATCTAAACCGGAAATAACAAACAAGAATAATGATAGATTGTAGAAAATTAATGTTTTAAAATAAATTATTATTAGAAATTAAATATAAAATTTTAAAAATTATAATATATATATATCTAGTAATTAAACAATTTAATATATAATATATTATAATAATTAAATGTATAATTTACTATTAACAAAATTAAATATTATTTTAAAAATGAATAATAAATTAAATTTTAAAAAATTCAAATATACTAATTATTCTTGAAACTTAAAATATATATTTAACTATAAATATATTATATTAATTTTTTTACTAATTTAATTAAATAATATAATAAATAACACAATCTATTAGTACATAACACAATTGAAAATGAAAAATCATATTACATAATATTTCTATGGGAGCTCATAGAAAATGATGCTTTTAAGTGTAAAAGAAAAATATAAAATGAAGCATAGCATACGAAGGCACTTAAACTTTTTTGTTTCAATCATCCGTAACTGCAGTACTGTACACTGCCAGACAACTGCAGGACTGTACACTGCTAGACAATCGTGCGGAACAATGAATGCGCTGGCATGGTATGGGTATGGCCATGGATAAAGGTGCGGGGAACGAGGTGCAAATCCTCGCACCTTTAGCCATTGCCCAGTTCTACGACCAGGTTGTTCACATGAACCTAGACTTGAACCTCTACGAGTGAGGAGGATGATGCGGGAGGATGATGCGGCTCATATCAATTCTGTAGACTTGACTACCTTGATTAATTTTACTGCACATATAGTTACCATCTGAGGTACTACCAGAAGGCTACATGCCCATCAAATGTACCTTTGTAGATAGTAGCTCTATGCGACTTGCTACCTACTCTAATAATGACCCTCCAAGAAGTACAAAAAGGCCACAAAGACCACCTTCATCTGTTATTGCGTAGAAAGAATGATTACATCTTTGGAAGAGTGGACTTCCTGATTCATTTTATGAAGCTATAAATTTAGAAAAAAAAACTATGTCCTTCCAACATGTTATCACCTGAGAACAAGCAATAGCAGGCATGGTCAATAGAATACAAGTCAACGTATCTTCTAGAAGTGCACATGTGAGTGGATATGAAAAAGAAAATAGGTTCGCAGGAGGCAAGGGAACACCCCCTATTATTCTATGGGCAGTCACTGATGGTAATCTTCCTTATTCGAATGCAGTTAAACTGTTGGCATATGTGAGAGATCATATGGTGTACAGTGATGAAACGTCTGACTCCCAACTCTCCGCGATAGAGACTAATTATTAAGAAATGATTTCGCTGCTCTATTATGCCTGGAGCTTCCCTTTCGGAGATCCCGACCGGTAACAACACTTGTAAATCCTGGTATGCACGGGGAGTAGGTACGCACCAACTGACTGCATGGTACCTTCGATCTCTTCGTCTGCGGCCCTCTCCAGATACTAATAGAAAATTATTCTTTAAATTGCTAACAGATGCATGCGCGATACACAGGCTGAAAGGAAACATATGAAACACTGGGGACATTCTTAAGCCAAAAAATAAACTATGTAACTCTATTTTAGATAGCGTAGGCTATATGTACGCTTTACAACTATTATTCCTTTAGCTGGTCTTTGTCGTAGCAGCTATATGATAAGATGTGCATAGAGAAATAAGGTAGTTTCCTACCGTAGGATTCTAAACTCATGCTCACAAACTTCATAAGTAGAGAAACCATCCCTTGGAATGTGATGGTTAGCAGTATATTTTAAAAATATCTCCGAGTAAGGCTTTATAATCTTTCAGGAAAATGTAATTGGTAGGTGTCGAGCCAAATTTGCTAGTGCGCTCTAGGACTATCTCAAGAAGTCTCTAGGAAGTTTTGCAGATGTGAACAAGTAAAAAGATAAGGTGCCAAGTTGGGCAATTTAGTTTTCTAAGTCCTTACATCCTTTACTAGATTGCGTGACCAGCTCTCTTCTACAGACTCGTATGGTCTGATAAATAAACTTGCATCCATATTTATCCTGATACGAAAGTCATAAGATGAGGTTTGACCATATTAAAATGCCTCTTCAAGCCGTTTAGGGTGGATAGGTTCTATTTATCTTTACTTGGGCTTCCAAAGGAAACGTTGCAGAGTAGTGACACAATATCCATGCCAGGAAGGATCGCCATTGTATTAGATTTGTTTAATATAGTTAGTCACTATTAATTCCTTACTATTATTATATACATATCTAAAGATCCAAGCATGAAGTATCTAAATCTATGCTAGCCAATGTTAAATAACTTGTCTACGCAATATTCTATTTTTCCTTATTATGAAGTAATCCTTTTTAACAAAATACATGAAATGAGTATAATCTTAAGAAGAAGATACATGAGTTTTCCCTCAATCATCTCTATTCAAGCCAAAGTAAGAGAAAACAAATAAGGAACACTCAAGTAGCCAATAGTAGATGTAAAGATTTAATATCGATTTTACTTCTTCCACTTTAAGCACAATGAAATATATCTAGGCTAAAATAATTATACAAAATTGTAGAAGAAAACTGAAAATGAACTTTCTCTAAGATTACTTTAAAAAAATATCAACCATATTATTATAGTCTAACACTTAAGCTAGAAGCATAGATAGTCATATGAACTTGAAACAAGAACATCAATGGAAAAACAAAAACATGCTCTCCTCCCATCCAAATGACATCATGAGACCTCAAGGAACCTAGCCAACCCCTGAGCAATAAGGATATGGTGCACCATTTTGATCGATGGTAAAATCTTATTTTTCCATATCACAACATTACCTCTAGCATTATCTCTAACACACTACCTTGATGAATGATACATGAATGCTAAATAAATGCCATACCCAAGAATATGAAGGGTAAAATGACTTATCTTTCTATGAGCATAATCTTGACCTCCACAACCATATGCAAGATCCACCATTCTTCTCCTCTCTCTTCTTCCTCCAGCCACGAGTTCTCCAAAAGGAGAAATAGGCAATGGCTTCTCTTCATTCTTCCCAAGATATTTATTAATCTCCACCCAAAAATACTTTCCCCAAAGCCCCATCTCGTCACTTTCAATAAAGTGACTTTTTGAAGGGTCATATCAAGTCCTAAGGACAATATCACATGTTGAAAAGGTCCCCAACCCCAAGGTATTGACCCTGTGCACCTATTGTTGCACAAGGATACATGAAATTGACCAAACAACACCAAATAATGACCCATACAAAGGTCCATACGAATTTTAACCTAACCCAAGGGTTTTAAAACCCTAAACTCTCTTACAAGGATTCTCAACCCAATAAATTTAACCCTAGTGATAACCCATAAATCTTGATAAACATATCTCTTCATTCCTAACTATATAAATTGAATTCCTCCAACTCCTTCATGAGGTATTTTAACAAGTGTTTCTCCTTCCTCGTGTAGGGACACTTGCATTCCTGCAACACAACCAAAAGTATAATCAAATCATCATAATTGGTAACATTAGTAATTAATCACATTCTCATAGTTCTAGTTTATGAAATTATCCATCATAAAATTATAATTCATATACAATAATAAATATATTACATCCTCGTTGTATCAAATATTTATGAGAGAGAAAAATGCCAAAAATCATTAGGAATGTTCTTAGATCCCTTATTAGAAACCATTTATAAAACTTTGTCTCAATTCCATATTTTTAAATACATACTTATCAAGGTATCTCAAAAAGAAACATATATTTAATTTCAATCAAGTTTACTAATAAAGCACAAGAGTATTTCCATTCAAAAAACCCATCTATAACTATTAGCCTATCTAATCTTATATGAAGGGAATATGTTTCCACCAATTAGGTTTATTTTAGTCATACAAGTGGTGAGGTCTTATAAACACCCCAATTGCAGCTAGAAATCATGCTTCCATCAAATAAAATTTCAGCATAATATTTCAAATCAATTTATGCAAGAGGTATCTATCTTCTCGTACTAGTTGATCTTAAGGATTGTTTAATTATCATCCTAGAATAAATTGGATTTTTATTTTATTGAGACTTTTCAAGAGAGAGAGATGACATAATAATTTTACAAATGAAATAACCACATGACCACTTATTTAAACCTAACTAATCTAGATGTATTTGAAATTTTAAAATTACATTGGTACTTAAGGAGGTGGGGTCTTACACTTCCAAGTGGGGGAATCAAAAACTCAATATGGGGGGTTGAGTTGTGAGTGAAGTTGTTTGAGGGAATGAACAAGTAGTTGAAGTGCTTTTGGGAGAAAATGACATGGACTAGGAAAGTATGCTATTCTTCTTTCAAAGAATCATAAATCTTGAAATCCTAAGCTCGCCAATCCTTTGTATGTTTATTCAACATTAGAGGGTCTGCCGGTTGAGTAAAAAATCTCCTGGGAATGACCCAAGTGAGGAGAGGTTTTACGCCAACCCTTCCAACTCACTATAAAAAATTTCTTCCTTGTAGGCTAAAGCCTCGAAAGACGGAATTAGTTTTGTTCTTGGAATTTTGACATCATTCCTTGAACATGCTTGGGTATGTGTAGAGCAGAGCCACTTGAATCTTGCTTGCAAGACTACATATATTTGAGTACTCATAGGGATATACGCCTCAATTTTTCCTTATGAAATTCTATGGGAGATGGTTTCGAATGGATTACCCCATCATAAACAACAAGCTTTATAGTCAAACTACCTGATTCATCCCCGAAAGGGTGATAATATTTGTTCAAGGAAAAAAGTCCCCAAGATACTCATTGTTTTGTGCCCTCAGTTGCATTTGGAGTCAGCTAATATGGCATCATGACTGGATCCATTGCATGGTTGGTGGTGGCCATATTCTGATTAGCATTTGAATGTGTACCTAAGTCTACGAGCAAGGATTTTCATCCTGTACTTAGAAAATAGGGCGTAAGGATGTGTTTTGTTCACTCCTAACAATGCAAAAATTCTTGATGTGTTTGAAAGCTCATTAACAAGATAAATCATTCAAACAAACAAAAAAATCAATCCTTTGGCTACATAATGTATTTTTCACTCACTGGAAAGATGCAAAGACAACCTACTATCATACAAATTTGCACAAACTTCAAGACAAATCAGAGACAAAATTGACAAAACATTAGAGAGTCATTTTTGGTCCATCCTAGCTCGCATCTAGTTGTGCAAACTCGCATGTAGTGTGCAAGCTCGCATCTGGTCAATCCTGTATCGCTTGTAGGGAGAAAGGTTTCCTACATGATACTTAGGCTCGCTTCTAGTTTTGCAAAAGCTCACATTCAGAGTGTTGCATCTGGGACAGTGGGCACTTGCATAGTTGCCTCTCAGAGCCAATTAGTTTATTTGGATACCTTTTTGGCTCATTAGTCTGACCTTGTTGCTTTTTCTGGTCTCACTGTTGCTGTTTCAAAAACTTTTTTCAGGTCTACCTTGCATGTCATTTTGAACTCTTACAATCTGTCTCAAAACTTGTGGTCTATTCACTCTTAAAAACCACTTGATTCCCAGCTCACTATCAGGGCATTCTAACCCTTTGATGCTGGAATCATTTACTTCCATCAAAAAACAAACTTTCACAACTTGGACACACTTACTTGAATGATTTGATACCTCACTTGACATTATTGGAAAGCTTTGGACATAGTTGAGATACAAATTCATGGTTAACACAAGACATAACAAGTATCTTGTTGACAAATAAGAAGTACCTCCTAAATTGCTACATTTTCAAAAAGGAGGGACATCTCACAATCGTCTATTTGACATAGACTCACCAACAATGGATGCTGATCAGAATGAATGGGCTAATGCCTTCAAAGAAAACAACCACGAGAAAAACCAGCAAGATCAAGACAATGCTAGTAATGAGGAAGAAGTCAACATCACATGCCCTTTGTTTGAGTTAGAAAGTGATGAAGACATTCCCGAAGAAGAGTACAATAGACTCAAACAAAGTAGGAAATTCCAAAGAACATTGGAAAAGATAATTGGTGAAGATAACGAGAAATATTTTCTCCATCTAGCATCCATTAGAGTAAAATTACCTAAAGATTATGATGTTGAAAAACTAAAGGAAAAAGAGGTATCAACCTCTATCTCTATTCTCACCAAACACATGACCTTGATGCAAGCAGAACTTGCAACTCTCAAACAAGAGAAGGCTAAACCCAAGACAAAATACTCTTTGGACTCCATTTGTCCAATTCCTTTTGAAAAGAGTATCAATATGGTTCCATTTCCTCCCAACATAGCCAAGCCAAAATATGACAAGTATATGGGAGAGACTGATCCACATGACCATGTGAGAGTTTTGTGCTCTAAGTATAGAGTACATGCACGAGCCCACATACCTAATGAGGCTATTTTTGAGAAGCCTAGGCGGAAATGCTATGGAGTGGTTCTCCAAACTCACACCTAAGGTAAAATATTTTGAGGAGTTAGTTCAATGATTTATCCAATATTACTCCTACAATATACATCATGATGTAAGCATGATGGACTTGTGTAACACAAAGCAAAGAACCGGTGAATCCTTTATGCACTTTCTACAAAGGTGGAGGAAAATATTTGTAAGGTATTCAAGAGCTATTCCCGAATCAGAAAAGATGGAAATCTTCATAAATAAATTGATACCTGAATTGAACTATGCATTAGAAATGCAGGATTCACCTAGTTTTTATAGGACGATAAAAAATTCCATCCGTATTGAAGAAGTAATGGTTAAGAAGGGAGAAATCACTCTCCAAAGTGATAACAAATCTACCAAATCCAATAACAAGCCTAAATGGTGGAAAAAAACAAAAATGTTGTTAACAATAGAGTAGTATATGCATCTAATGCTAATCCTAAACCAACAATGTTCAATCTAATGAATAGCATGCAAGCAAGTAAAGATGTCAAGGTAACAACCACAATACCTAAATAAAATAATGATAATACCAAGATTAGACCATGAACTTCCAAACCTCAAAGAACATTTAGTCCTTTGGGAGAACCTCTTGAGACTATTTTAAAGACACTCTTGGACAACAAAGTTCTTACAATCCCAGATTCAAAACCATGGGAACCGAAAGTCAAACCAAGATGGTGGGATGACAATTCTTATTGTGTCTTTCACAAAAACAAGGGACATAAGATTAATAATTATCTTAAACTTAAACATGCTATACAAGACCTTATTGAAGGAGGCAAGATCAAAGTAGAAGGACACACCACTAATGAAGACCATACGACATTTAACAAACCATTCCCTAGTTATGAGAAAGGGGAAGCATCTAAACGAAAAGGAAATGAAGTAAACTATGCCTACTCCAATAATGATAATGTGATCAACATGCTAGATATTAAATACAAATCAATTAATGAGATCACTATCAAAGGTGTTAAGGACACATCTTCCCAATCAAATGCAGTGACACGAAGTCAAGCACAAGTCACAATCAAAGGACCTAATTCATCATCAAAACCATAAAAAACTTCCAAGGTACCTATTGTCACTATTCCCAAACCAACGACAACAAGACAAATAGTTACCATTCCAGCAATGAACTATAACTTAGTGGATCAATTGCAACGAACCTCTGCCCAAATTTCCATCTTTGAGTTACTTAAAATATCCTCAGTGCATAGGGAAGTTCTTGAACAAGCGATACATTCAACAAATGTGCCAAAAGATATTGATGTAGACAAATTCCAAGCAATGGTTAATCATATCTTAGCACCACATTGTCTCTCTTTTTTAGAAGAAGATGACAAATCATTGACAAATCTGCATAATCAACCACTTCATATTGAAGTCCTAATTCACAAATCTTGTGTTAGACGTGTATTGATAGATGGAGGCGCAGGGTTGAACATTTGTACGCTCAATCTAATCAGGAATTTTGGTCTCTCAGAACAAACCATTGATTCAAGAAGTAAGATTACTATCAAATCTTACGATGAAGAAGAAAGATCCTCTAAAGGTATCATTGTTCTACCAATCAAAATAGGACTATTGAAAGAAATGTGATCTGTCAAGTTCTAGATCTACCCTTGGCTTACAACATACTATTAGGGAGACTTTGGATCCATGCAATGTAAGCAGTACCATCTACTTACCACCAGTGTATCAAGTTCCCACATAATAGGGTGGAAGTAACAATTCCTGCAGATGCTAGTTATACTTGCAACAATGTTAAAGCAAATAATATGGTCCCTCATAACAAGGAAGTTCCAAAATAAACTATACCTAAAACTACTAAAGACATGGTTATGAAGAGCTTTAGCAAGACCTTAAAACTTGAAGAAACTAGTATGGGAGAATATAAGCTAGACATGACCCCATCATTAACAAAACTTCTAGTATCTCCAAGATCTTATGGGATACCTTCCTCATCTTTCATACTCACTATAGCTAAAAAGCCAAAAATTCACAAAGCAAGTGGTATGGTTAAAGAATCTACCTCCCAAGAGGATGACAAAGAAGAAAAAACAGTCTTGGCTTGGCTTTACAAGGGAGAACCAAAAGAAAATGAAGTAAAACATGTGGAAATATCCCTAGAAAACTATGGTAAAGGATATGATCTTCTCGAACAAATGGGATATAAAGGAGAAGGACCTTTAGGAGACAAAGGAAAGGGAATTGTTGAACCTATAAACATGGAATTCAAAAATACCAAAGATAAAACAGGACTAGGTTTCAATAATAAATCTAAAAACCCTACTTCAAGAGATGATCCAATCTTTGATGAAAGAAGTGATGAAGAAGAAGAAGAAACAGAACTAGAACAAAGGACCTATGAGATATTATTGCATATTGGTATAGAGTATCGTGAATATCAAGGAGAAAGATATGTACCTACCTTTGAGACACCACAAGACACTCATTTTCCTTTATTAACACAAGATATTGTTCAAGAGGTAGAGGAAACAACAGAAGACACTCTAGAAGTGCCATAGATAGAAACAATTACTGAAGACACACCCCGACAACAGGATTCACATCCTAATTGGGGGTAGCTAGTCAAAATTTCACATGTCCTAGATTTACCACACTTTGATCTACAAGTGGCTAATAGAGTACATTAGGTAACTATTGTTGAGTTTCTAAATAGATCAAATGATGAAGTAATAGACTCACATGATTATGAATGGGATGTCCTATTTGATTCTACCATGGAAATTGAAGTAGATGTGATTCATAATTTGGCACTGATATTTCAAAGAGGAGAGATTTGTAACACTTCCCCTGACACTATTGTTGTTCCCAAATCAGATGAAATACCATTGCCTAGAATTCTTGATGAAGAAACTGGTGTTTTACTAGGTCTAGAGGATATTATGAGACTACAAGAAATGAGTTCCATTTTTCTAAGAGAAGAAGAAGAAATCTCAATTGATGAGTCACTAGAGATAGGTCCACATATTACTAACAATGACCCTATTAATGACTGTTTAACTCTTGATGATCTAAATTCCATAGAAGTATACCTAACAGAACATGTCTTGTCAGTTAATAGTTTTGATGCTGACGCGATGCTGTCCTTACCAAACTTTGATTCATTTTCCTTAATAAACCCTGACTTAATTGATTGGATGAATTCAGATCCTAATCCTATCATGAAATTTCCCAATGACTACACTTTGGCTTGCTACCTAGATGATTTTGAACCTTATCCTTCTTCCACCAATGCAAGGAGCGTGAAAATGTCACAGAAGGATATCAAGTTTCTCAGACACAGACTGAAAAAAAAGAAGAAGAAAAGAATTGATGGTGAAAACCGTGTTGTGGCAGTGTCAGATTCTAAAAAAGTAAAAACAAAAGATGTATCTGATGGTGAAAACCTCCTATAGGTGCCAAAGGATGAATTTCTTGATATCCTCCCTGAGCACTTTCAAGAAAGATCTTCAATTTTGATAGAACCAACACAACCGGTTAAATTGGGCACAACCGAAGTTCCTTAAATTGTTCACCTAGCACAATCCTTATCAGAAGAGGAGAAGATACAATTCACTGTGTTCCTGAAAGAGAAAAAGATCAACTTTGCATGGTCTTACACAAATATGCCTGGACTAGATCCTAAATTAATAATGCACCATTTATCTATAGCTCCTAGGATCAAACCAGTGAAACATAAAACTAAGAAAGATGCATCCTCATGTTGCATTACTAGTGAAAGAAGAGCTAGAAAAATTACTGAAAGTTGGATTCATAAGAGTCATCACTTATGCAAGATGGATTTCTAATGTGGTACAAGTATCTAAAATAGATAAATCTATCAAGATTTGTACAAACTTTAGAGACTTAAACAAAGCATGTCCTAAAGATGATTTTCCACTACCCAACATTGATATGATAATAGATCTAACAACAGGCTATCAAATGTACTCATTAATGGTTGATTTCTCAGGCTATAACCAGATTAAAATTTCTCCTGAGGATCAAGAGAAGACAGCATTCACATGTGCATGGGGAAATTTTTTCTTGAACATTATGTCATTTGGATTGAAGAATGCAGGTGCTACGTACCAAAGAGCTATGACTACTATATTCCATGATATGATGCATAAAAATATGGAGGATTACATGGATGATACCTTAGATAAATCAAAAGAAAGGACAACTCATATTGAAGACTTGTAGAAAATATTAGATTGCATGGAGCAATTTCAACTTAGACTCAATCCAAAGAAATGTGCCTTTAGTGTTCAATCGGGAAAGTTGCTAGGTTTTATTGTATCAGCAAAAGGAATTGAGGTAGACCCTGAAAAAGTCAAAGCTATACTAGAAATGACTCCTCCATATAACATTAGTCAAATGAGGACAGTACAAGGGAGACTCCAGTCAATTAGGAGATTTATGTCACAACTTGCAGACAAAGCACAACCCTTTACTAAATTGCTACATAAAGGTGTCACCTTCAAATGGGATGAACATTGTGAAACTAAATTCAAAGAATTAAAAGAGTACCTGGCTGCTCCTCCTATTCTCATGGCACCCATTCACGAAAAGTCATTACTCCTATGTATTTCAGCTACAACTACATCACTGGGAGTATTGCTGGCACAAGAGGATGAAACTAAAAAGGAAAGAGCAATCTACTATATCAGCAGCAAACTAGTATCTTATGAACTCAATTACAAAATAATTGAAAAATATTGCCTAGCAGTTGTCTTCGCATCACAGAAATTGAGACATCATATGCTATCACATATAGTAAAGCTCATTGCAAAGATAAATCCTTTGAAATATCTCTTAAGAAAGACAACATTAACATGACGACTAGCAAAGTGGGTCTTGATTTTGAGCAAATTTGACATTGAGTACATGGATAGAAGAGCTATTAAAGGACAAGTCCTCGCTGATTAATTAGCTGATTCACCACTCCAAGATGATGAACCTTTGAGAATTGAGTTCCCTGATGAAATAATTATGCATCTAACTAAGTATCCATGGAAGATGTACTTTGATGGTTCTTTCATGCAACAAGGCTCTAGAGAAGGGGTTCTATTCATAACTCCTCTAGGCTACAAAATACCCAAGTCCTACAAGTTGATGTTTCCATGCACAAATAACATTTCTAAATATGAAGCATTGGTAAATGGTCTTAAACTTGCTATGGAATGGAATATTGTAGAGTTACATGTGTATGGTGACTCCCAGCTCATTATCAATCAAGTAAATGGAGATTATCAGACCAAAGATGAGAAGTTGATTCCCTACAAACAACTGGTTGATGACCTAAAGAAGTACTTTTTCTTTGTCACATTCCAACAAATACCAAGAATAGAGAATAAAGCTGCAGACACTGGCATCCATGTTACAACTAGAGGAACATCAATTCCTCTATGACTTCTTGGTGGAAGAATTATCCTACCTAGCCTTTGATACACCCAAATACCAAGTAATTTGTGCTTTGAACGCCCAAAACCCATCTCGGTATGCTACAATCATTGCTTACCTCAATGACCAAACTATATCCAATGACCTATTAAGGAATGAAAAATGAGCCTTAATTAGGACAACATCGCGTTATGTCCTCATTACTAATAAATTATATAGATGAGGTCTCAACGGTATACTTCTTAGGTGTTTAGAACACAAAGAGTCAAATTGCGCATTGAAAGAAGTCCATGAAGGGGTACGTGGATCACACTCAAATGGCTTTTCACTAGCTAAGAAACTGCTAAGAGTAGGCTATTACGGGACCACCATGGAAAAATATGCTATTCAATTTTTAAAGACATCACAAATTCCAAACACATGGCAATATCATCCATGCTCCTGCTAGAGAACTCATACCATTCATAACGCACTAGCCATTTCAACAATGGGCCTTTGACTTGGTTGGACAAATTTATCCTAATTCTTCAAGTGGACATAAATACATCATTACAACCACTAAGTATTTCACTAAGTGGGTCAAACCCGTGCTGCTGATCAAAGCCACTAGAAAACAGGTTGCTATCTATATTATTTGTAGATATGTGATACCCTCTCCAATTATAACAAACAATGGGGGCCAATTTAAAAACCAAAACATCAAAGACCTTTGCACACAGTTTCACATTACTCAAAATTATTCCTCAATCTATTATCCTCAAGGTAATAGATAGGATGAGGCATCTAAAAAAAACATTCTCAAAATCCTACATAGAACTATGAGTAAGTTTGGTAGGGACTGACATTTACAATTAAATCTGGCACTTAGGGCGTACAAAACAAGCATCAGAACACCAACTAGAGCCATGCCATTTGCCCTAGTGTATGGTGCTGAGGGAGTATTACCTTTTGACATTGAAATCCCATCTTTGTGGGTATCTTTACAAGGTCTTGTTACTGACGAACAATACCACATTGATCGAGTAAATTATTTAGACTTATTTGATGAGCACAAATAAAAAGTGTTTGATCCTCTAAAAGTGTACCAAAAATGCATGTCAAAAGGGTACAATAGAAAGGTCAAACCATGACACTTTCAAGTGGGGGATCTCATTCTAAAAGAGAATCCTAAGAACCAACCTAACAGAGAACAAAAAGGAAAGTTTGAACCAAACTGGCTGGGACCTTATGTCATTACTGCAACTTTTGGGACCGGAGCTTATTAGCTAGCTACACCTGAGGGAGATGTTCTTTTGGATCTCATTAATACTCTACATTTGAAGTGGTTCTATGCTTGATGTCTGGCTAGCAGAGCCTATACAGTGAAAATCTCATAACATACCAAAAAAATCAAAAAATTGATCCTGAAGAAATTCAAAAATAGTGGAAAAAGTCTTGAACAAAGGTATCCTTGGTGAAAACCTGGTAAACAGGCACCTTGATACTACAAAAAAAGAAAAAAAGAAAAAATAGAAAAAAAATTGAAAAAGAGAAAAAGTGCCTTGATGAAAACCTGGAAAACAGGCATCTTGGTAGCAAAAATAAAAAGCTTTGCCGAGTGGTGAAAACCTGGCAAACATGCATCACTCAAACTCTGTACTCTATCTATTAATGCACTGACTACACTAAACATTCAAACTTGCACCTATGATATCTGGTGACTCTGATTCCTTACAAATATCCTATCCTTGCTTGGGATTTGTCTGCATTTGCATCTTAGGAATAGTGATTCTGCACTAGGGCATCTTTGCTAGCATGGTCAGTTCACATCTACTAGGTTGTCCTAAGCATCTTATCTAGGATGGTTTGCCTCTCCAAATAGTAACATACATCAAACTAGTGTCTGTCAACACTTTAATCTAGCACTTAAAATAAGCAAGTGTTTCTCAACACTTTCATTAACCAGTGTTTCTAAGCACTACAATGGATTACAACTTGCTAACACAGTTAATCTCACATACACTCAGACATGAAAACCTATTGATTATATTCCAAATTCTGATTGATGAATCTCTACTGCACTTGAAAAATGAATCAATAGTATTTCTCAATACTACTTAAACACATAGTTTGATCTTGGTTCAGTTATGATTCTTTTATGTTCTCATGATGTTTCATAATAGGGGCATCTAAGCGATTATAAATTTTCTTTGATTGATTCTCAATTGGTGATTGTTATGTCTTCCGAGTTACTCCATGACGTCTATTCAAAGACAAAGAGTCACAAGGACAGGAGGCATAACATTTTTCTTGGTTTTCTGCATATGGTGAATGTTCCAAACGATCCTATAAATTTCACCTAACTTAGATGTTTATGGTAAGTGCTGCCAACATGAGTGGATAGCCGCATATATCTCGATCCTTGTTATGTGTACTTTACGGTGAGGTTGAAACAATTTCCTTGTCCGTTTACTAAAATTAGATTCTCACTACGGTGTATGAAACATGATGTACCCCATGATATGAATTTTCAAGGTCATTATGAGTTACATATATTACATTACACTTGAACATAAACTGATTCTAAACATTAAAAGGAGATACACTAACTTTTCATCCTAGCCTCTATGCCTTGGTGCTTACATTTATTTTTGACATTGCATCCAATACACATCGTATTCATACTTTCATGATACCAGTGGGTATTAGTGATAGTTGTACTATCAAGAGATGTCCATTACAACAAACGCCCAAAGATGATAAAATGCTACAATGTATACATATCACTGACAGTCCTAAAATTCTACATATAGATGCATTTACAGATTGCATGATTCATTTTAAAAAGGAAAAACATAAAAATGACTTGAGCTTAAAATAAATTCTTGATTCATCTAAAATCCAAGTTAATTACATACATCAAAATTACTGATATTCATGTCATTGCATATCCATAACACACATTCTACATTCATAAATGAGAAAGAGAAAAAGACAAAAACAAAGCATTGCATTTAAATTTGCATCCTAAGTGCATCCATACATTTATTTGCATAAATAAAAATTTCAAAAACATTCATTTGCATATTCACTTAGTATCATTTAAAACACATTCATATCAGTAATTAATCCAATGAGCATAAATGATGTCATCATATATCTACTCTAACTCATCAAGAGACCAAGATAAACATAATCACATGTGCATCAAAATCTAGAACATCTATCAAAAGAATGATAATCCATGAACATATCAAGATTAGGAACATCTATCTTAGATATATCAGATATGGAACAAATCAAAAATATGGAACTGTCTTAAAAAAGAGTATCTGAGTATTAGTATGAATCAAATATACATGTATACAAGTCATCATAAAAAAGAATTATCTTAGAAGGATCCAGATATATAATATGATCTCAAAAATATATGACCAAATATAGTATCAAGAATGACTCTCACCCTCTCCCTGCCCTGGAGGAGGAGGAGGAGGTGGAAAAAATGGCACTGGTGGTGGCATGGCTCCCTCAGACTGTTGATCCAAGTGAGAAAAGGACAGTGCTCTTTGACCCTCTGGAACTGCCACATGATACAAAGCATAATAATGTGGCTCTATGTCCCTGGTGTACTATAGTACGAGCCTGTGTGTCTGTCTCTACCCTAAGCTGCTCAAGCTGTGTATCTCTATCTGCTAGAAGAGAATCTAATGTAGTAATCCATGCTCTGAGCTTCTCTCGCTCACACTCACACTGAGATAGTGCATCACCATCTCGGCCTAAGCCCCTGCCTATATCCTGCCCTGAAGGCCTATCTTGTGGCCTATCCTGCTGCTGTTGTCTTTGCCTCTACTGATCTCTAGTCAATAAAGGAACTAGATCCCTCTGAGGAGAAACAAATCTCAGCCGATTCCACCTACCACTGGCACTCTCTCCACCACCCACCGCACCTCTGCCCCTGTCATTAGCATCATCCTGGTCATCTGGACCCTATCCCCTGTCAGGCAGAGGGTGCCTCACATCTCTCCCATTTCTCCCCCACCTCTACCTCCATCCCTCCCCATGGCTCCTCTGTCTCTCTGAGCTCCTCCTCACCCTCTGACAGGCCAGTCCTCCACATGATCATAATCCAATGGATCCTCAATCCGTGGAATGGCCTCATCAGGTGCTGTGAACCATGGAAATGGATACTGAAGCATCTGCACATGTAATCCATCAGAACATCTAGCATCAACTACATTAGGCCATAGATCCAAAGGTATGACTATCATCTCTGCAATGGCTCTCTATGCAGTCTCATAACCCAACTACGGACCCCATAGTGGCATCTCATCTCGTATCCATGCATACACAGTGAGATCCTAACATCTACCCTATACTTGGCCATACTGCCTCAAAACATGGGTCACCATAAATTGCTCAATGACGTATCTAGTATGCCCAATCAGGTACCTACTCTAAAAAAAAATAAGGCATTTGGCACCTGTTAGATAACCACTCCTCACATCCAAGGTATGGTCGCAATACTACTCCAATAATATCATCTAAAATCTGGCGCCAATACTCCACCTTACCCAGATGGGGCTATTGTATCCAACCTGAGTACATATATACATAAGACTGCTCTGCTACCCACTACCTGTCAACTATCGGCCATGTCACTGGAATGTGCTCCCAGGCCTAGATCTGAAGAACCAGGATACCAACAATCATGCTCCATGAATAATGGTACACAATCTCATGTAAATCTCTGTACATATGAGCCAGTATACAACTGACCCATGCAAATATCCATCTCGCAACACCATCTGATTGAGCATGTCGACCCAGCCCACCATAAATTCATGTTGTCCATGGTCTGACATCAAGATACCTCCAATCAAACCAGCTAAATATATAGGCAGATGATCATAATGATAACACATGTAGTCCCATGAAAGGTACCAGCGAGCGATCATAGCATCTCCAAAGAAGCATCATACAGTCACCATTGTCATGGCAGAAGTAGAATCAAAATGAACCTCATGCCCTATCAAAGGAACTCTAAGTATCTGCCACACATCCTCTGGTGTGACCATCATCTCACCAGTGAGGAGATGGAAGGTGTTGTGCTCTGGATGCCACTTCTCTGCCAGAGCAGTCAACAACCCTTGATTTACTTGGATGATGGGTATATCTCTCAAAGTATATAAACCTACATGGGCGACTAAATCAACCTCATCACTCGTCAACGCGACCAGGATATGGACTACAAAAGGAAACCACCTCAAATGGAACCTGCTAATAGATAAAAATTACACAAAAGCCCACGTCAGCACTTTATCTAAGAAAACTAAGCAGAAACCCTATCAGCTAAGTGTTTTTGGTCATCAGATAGACAAACATAGGTAAACTGGGCAGCTTAGGAGGTTAACAACTGGATGCGACTTTATTTTTACGGGGTGCGATCCTCTTTACAGGATGCGAACCCCAATTTATGGGATGCGATGGCGTATTCAAGATGCGATTCTTTTTGGATAGGATGCGACATGGGATGCCACGTGCGACCCTATTCCAATAGGGCGCACAATTTTGAAAAAATTCCACAATCCTACAACATGCGACTAAAAACTCTAAAACAGGGTGCGATCCTGGATTTACAGGAAGTGACATAGGATTTACAGGAAGCGACCCTAAATACTGGATGCAATGCAAAATTCAAATGCCTATAACTTGAACAAAAATGCATGAAATTAAAAAATGAAAACTTCAAAAACTAGATTTTTGAGCACTTACTAGAAGTGGGTAGTCAGATGGACACTGATGTCAATGGTCGAGCTTGAAATGATGCTTCTCCATGGGGACCACCATCTTCTCTATAGAGCTCTCTGAATTAATAGGGTGAAAAGTGAAAATAAGTGAGTAAAAAGTGAATTTGGGCCTATATATTTGACTTTTTGAGCTATTTAGGAGCTCTAGAACTCCTCCCAGACAACTAAAAATCCTTTTGTTCTCTTTCAGATGAATCAAGAATGAAATTGAACACATCGACATTGTTCTACACAGTGCTGTAACATTTTTACAACAACTCTTGAAAATGCAAAATTGCTCCATATGTTCCAAAAATGATTCACAAGATTTACACAATCAGTTTTTTGGGTTCTCTATCATAAAAATTACACATTATTCATCAAAAAATTTGGTCAGACATCATTTTATCAACCTCAAACTTTAATTTTTAACGTGATTAACTTGGTAACAAGTGTGTTTTCTCTCAACACACTTCCATTTCTTCACTTCTTCTAATTGATTCTTTCTTTATCTAACCAACCCATGCAAGTGATACATTATTTCAACAACGGGATTTTATTATTTTTCCTTTGATTTCTTTCCCGAGGGGGGCATGCTCACACTATAATCAATCAAATTCTTGCTCGAAACAACATTAAAATGACTTTGTTATCAAAAAACTAAAGGCATGACAGTTCCTTGACTAAGTCGGGACTGTTGGATTGAAGGCTTCGGTTCTCACAAGTTAGATATCCTATGTCTACTTTTCTTAGATTCTTATTAAAGCTCCTGGAAGCTTTGTACCGACCTTCATTCGATCAAGTTCGAAGTTGGTATTATCAATTTTTGGACGACAACCAAGTTCAGAATTGGTATCTTTAAGATATTTGCTTATTGAGCTTTGTTTGATCAAGTTCAAAGTCAATTCTATCAGTTTAGTTCAATCAAGTGTGAGACTGATCTCATCAGGCATTTCGTTTGATCAAGGGAAAAATTCTCAAACTTTCTAAAGTCAACATTAAAAATTTTCTTTGAATCAATGTGCTGCTCGCACATCTATTCAAAGAGGGGCAAATGTAACCACCCTAATTTGGTCTGCTCTGACCATAGACCCTATTTTCCCTAAGTGTGATCATACCCCCAATTATGTCAAGACAATTCTTCAATTTATTGGCATAATTCATTTAAAACAAATTTAATCTCTGAAGTATTTTAATCACTAAATTACATTAATTCCCTTAGCCAATCTAATCAAATCAATTCAACTCTATCAAAATAAATAAAAAACATGGCTAAGTTAATTAATTAAAATGGATTAAATAAAATCCTAATTACACCTCATCACTTGCAAAAAGCCAATCCCCTAGCCTAAT
The DNA here is from genome assembly GCA_018584345.1 of Thuja plicata. NCBI lineage: Eukaryota > Viridiplantae > Streptophyta > Pinopsida > Cupressales > Cupressaceae > Thuja > Thuja plicata. The sequence continues at coordinate 395,745 of MU225402.1, read as the reverse complement.
TAGTTTAATTAATCGGCTATAGTCCTAATTAATTATCAAAAGCAAACAAAAGCTTAAATAATTAATTTCCCCTATTATTGAATGAATATATTATTTATAATTTAATTAATCAATATTCCTTTTAACCCCTAACCTAACCTATCTCAACCACCTTAACCATGGGTTTGAACTAATCCCAACCTCTTCACCCATGCTAAGCCTAATTCTAATCTTAATCCCATCTTAACCCAATGCCTAATGATGTCACATTCCTAATCTTTTAATTAGGAATTCAACTCATTCCAAAAGTCCACATTCTCAAGCTCCCCTTCTCTCAAAGTCCACTTTCTCAAGCTTGGACTTACAACCTCACCATGCTTCATTAATGCTCTCATAAATGCATCATTAATGCTTATACCCCCACCATGCCTCATAAATGCTATCCCTCATTAAGGCTCTTACACATGCATTTAATGGCCTTATCTCCCCTCTCACTCCTAATTTCTTCTATAAATAGAATGAGTTTTAAGTTCAATGGACCCCTAATTTTGGATTGTTGAAAGCATTGTTATGTTGTTCATATTGTTAGAGATCCATACTGCATTATTAGCTTTATTACTGTAGACACCCAAAAATGGACAGGCTTGCGACTTTACATTAAAAACACTAATTTTTATCTATTAATTAATGGTTTTTTAATCATTAATTAATCATCTATTTTTCTCTAAATTCATTCCCCAAATCATCTAATCAAATTCCCAAAATTAATTAAATAATTAATTTTATTTAATTAATTAACCTTAATTGATTAATTACCAT
>MU225402.1:352444-375150 GCA_018584345.1 Thuja plicata | reverse complement strand
TGTTCAAAAGATAACTCATTGGGATCCCATTGTGGAATCACAATGACTTCATCTAGTGTTACATCTAAAATATGTGACTTCTTCTTCAAGATCTTCTTCTTCTTCATTTCTGGAGAACTTATGCTCGACAGCATAATATCTTTCCCTTTAATAGTTTCAGTCTCCAATGCCTCCTTCAATTCTGTCAATACAGTTTGTGGATTCGACATACCACCAATTTTAGGACCTATGGGAGTGGATGATGTAGAGTGTGGTAGCTCAACCAACACTTGTGTTGCCTCTTCTTCTTTAGGATTATCAACAACATCTGTTGTTACTACTCCACTATCTAAAACTATCTTCACAACCTCTAATATAGGTGGATCTTGTGAAGTTACTTCTTGTTCATTTGCTTGTTGTTGTCCTTCACTTAGCTGAATACTGCCAACCTCAATTTTATCACCAGATGCTGTGGACTTCTCTTCTTCAGTATCAATTGCCTTAATAGGTGAATCAATGTCTTTTCCACTCGGCATCTATTGTTCCTTCATTCAAACTTCTAGAGATCTTAGCCTTAGCTTCATCAAAGTTTCCAAATCTCTCTGCTGTGGTGTCAATTGCCTCGGCTAGGAGTGTAGTGATGGTGGCTGATGCTTCATAAACATTAATCTCATATGGAAATGGCTCTAAACATGTTATTCTAGGAGTCACTACCTTGATATAAGTGTTATATGTATCAACTAGAAAACATATTTCCTCATAGTGCTTCTCCACTAGTGACTTAGGAATCCTAGTCCTTAATCTCATTCTCTTCTTGAATTCTACAAATTAGCTACCCATAATGCTATTGAAATTGCTTCCTTATTTCTCTATGCATTCACTAATCTGAACTGTAATGGGTCTATCCTTTTTCCAAACAATATTTCCTAGTGTAGGAAATGTGTCCTGAATGTAGAAAAATATACATGCTAGTAAAGAACCAAACTTACATGACAAGCTCTTAGTCTTTCTGATTGATACAAGGTTCTCAGCTAACTGTGTCTATTGTAGCTCGGCAAGATCATATGTGTGATTCTTCTTCACAATTTTCCATGCATGATCAACTATTGTACAGGGAACACTGTCCAATCTGCTGGACTGATAGAACTTCTGTGCAATTACCCTTACTCCAAAATCAAGTTCTAGGTCAGTAATTATAGAGATAGTCATACCTCTGTTATTCCATACTGCTCCAGTGTTCAATGTAATTTCCTCTTTGTTGTTATCCCTCATTGTCTGCTTTCCATTCACTATAGGATATCCAGTCACCTAATGAATCATGCTTCTGGTGATTTTGACTGGTCCATTATCTAGCCACATACTCATGTCATGAACTTGACTAAGGATAACCTTGATCCATTCATCTTTGAAACCTTGGGGAAAATCTAGGGCACGAGTTAACCCTTTTTCGGCTAAGTGTTTGAATTTTGCCTTAAGAAATCCATTATCACACAATTTGCTGTAGGATTTCCTTAATTCAGTATCACCTACTTCTCCAATTTTAACCATATAACATGATCTAACATCATGAATCATAAGTACCTTGGGAGGGATGGATGAGAGGGCTCCTGTTAAATCACTATGTATTGCACTTTCAGGGATGGCTCGAAAGTTGAGAGGTTCACATTCATCACTCTAAATTAACTAAATTTGTTCTGGTTCTACCTCCATACTCTTGGTTGGTGTGAAATAACTTGCAACCATAATTCTAAAATTTAGGGTTTGAGAGATGGAACATAGAATACCTCGGCAAGTGATGTTTCACACTGTTCTTTGTTCACTGTTCACTTTAAGATTGCTGACGGCACACTGACGAAATATTCGTTCCTAGCTTTGTTAAGATCAATTCTGCAAATCACTTCAATCACTCCATAAATAGTAAAATCACAAGGTAAAAACAAAATATCAACTGTTCATCCTTTATAAGCTACGAAAGGTCAAGGTAGGTGAGCATTAAATGTTTTTCCCATTGAGTTAGTGTAAGCCAGTTGTCCTCAGCCTTAACACAACTTGCATCCCACTCGGCTCACTACACTCAGCCTTCACAAAATTTTACTCGGCCAATAAAACTTGGCACTTACTAAAGAACTCGGCTTTAGTGTCCATGATAGATGCTCGACACCTATAGTGCAATTTTCTCATCTCAGCATTTTGTCTTCAAACATGTCCTGGTGTATCTTAACATATGCAAATATGGACTTTTTGTACATTTAATGTTAGGAATTGATGTAAGATAAGGATTTTTAAATATAGTTCCTTACATACCTCTTTCTCTTAGTTGGAGATGATGTGATCACCTCATCCATTGGATTGGGTGACCTCAGCTTCATTAGCTTTACTGCTGCATGGTTCAGACTTCTTAACCCATGTCTTGTTCATCTGTTCTCTAATTTCCTCAACTGTAGGTGTAGGTACTCTAGTTTTGCAATCTTTCCTTGTATGGCCAATTTTCAGACAATTGTGACAAACTAGGCTTCCATTCATCCAACTTTTAGACTTTCCTCTAAAATGTGTCCTTATGCAATTTTTTGGAACATGTCCATACTCACCATAGTAATGACAACTATGCCATGTGTTGTAATCCCAATTGTAAGTATTGCCTTTTCTTGGTGATTTCTCTTGTACCCTTGATGTCCATTGTTGTTTACCTTTAGATCTTCAATATTGTGCTCTATGACCATATTTGTGACAATTATAGCAATTACCATTGAATCTAGATGTTTTACTTTCCTTTGCCTTACATTCACGTGCTTGATGTCCAAACTTATTACAGTTAAAGAAATAACCATTAAAGTTAGTTTTAGGATTGGACTTACCATTCTTACTTCGGAAAATGTTTGTTGTATGACCTAGTTTTCCACAGTGGTGAAAAATAGGTTTCTTGTTTCTCGGCTTTGCATTCTTTTTTTCACTTGTCTTAGATGATTCTCCATCTTTAGTGGTTGTATGTTGTTCAGTGTGACCTAACCCAGAAGAATATTTAGGTCTTCTTGATGCTTCCACCAGTTGTTCAAAGTAGTTCATAGCTGTACTTGGATCATTTACTCTATTATTAATTTCTTTCTCAGATCTCAATTCATCTTTCAATTGGTTGTTCTCAGATCTAAGATTAACAATCTCCAAGTCTTTCCTGCTGATCTCCTGATTCACAAGTATTAGTTGATTTGCCATGTCCACTTGATTAACTGTCATTGTTTGCACATCATTTGTTCTTTCATCAAGTCCGGTAGTCATCATTCTTTTGTCTTCTTCTACCATAGCCTTGTCATCTTTGTCTTTCTTTTTCTATTCAACAACTTCACACATTCTTATCGATTGGGCTTCTTGTTCTTTTTTCAAATTTTTGACTTCTTCACATAGTGCACTGTTCTTTTCTAGTAGATCTGCTATTGCTGCATCGCTCTCAGTAGAATCTTCATTCTGAAATAGATTTGTGGTGTCTTCTTCCTGATAGTGAGTGTCATTCATTTGTTTGGCAAAATCTTTCCTTGCAGTCAAGGACTTCCTTAACTCTTGTCTTGCAATCTCAAGCTGTTGGAGTGCTAGCTGAACATCAATCTTTTGATTCTCAATGACTATACCCATCTTGTAGATCTCCATTTCAAGATCTTAATTCTCAAACTGATTATAACCTTTTTAGAGAACTCTGTGCTAATACCAATTGTTAGAACTACAATAATGGGAAAGCAAGATACTGAGAGGGGGGGTGAATCAGATCTTCAAAATTAAACACTTAAAATAAATTGATCCACATTCATACATAAACGAATCTAATGTAATCTCAAATAGAATCCACACCATGAAATAAGTAACACATTACACAATAACTTGGTAACCCAGAAACCCAAATAGGTAAAACTGGGGTGGGGATGACACCCACAAAATTCTCCACTACTACAGTAATAAAGTGTACCAGTTAAGGTTACAATGTTTGATTACAAAATGTAATCTATCCTGTGAAAGGTCTGCTCTGTTAAAAGCTTTAGACCATTACAATCTACCTTGTTAAAGGATTTAAACTTACAATGAAGTAAGCACTCTGTTAAGAGATAAATAAAGGCCTACTAAAACCACTTTGTTAAGAGATTTTCACTTGATACAATGATTAAAAAGTCTCAAGTATTGATCCTTTGATATGCACTCTGATGCTGATGACGGATCTTCTCTTTTCAGTATCTCTTCTGCTCTTATAATCTGATATACCTTTACTCTGCTATTCACCGTGTTATGCTCTGCTTGATCTTTGCTTATGAACAAAATAACCCTATATGAATTTCACTTCAAAATGAAGTCACTTCAACAATTTCTCTTCTGCCTCTTGCACATACATGAAATAGGGTTTCGAAGTAATCTAATATATCTATATAGATCTGACAGTGAGATCTAGATCAACGATCAAGATCCAATACCCATACCATGATGGTATTACAATTAATGCTTACAATGAGTAATGCATAAGATAAAACAATTAAATGCATAATTAACTCCGTATAATAATATTAAATGCACACATAAGTCAGCCCAAAAAGCTTATACAAGTCAGCCGGATCACTTGTCCTTGAAGTTTGTATCATTCCTGACAAGTATACAAAAATTGTCCTGCTCGACACTTGACTGTCTGTTGCTCAACACTTAATATCCTTGTGTCCTTCTTGGCTCAGCAAAGTAAATCGACTTGGAAATGTAGTTAGGCATACTAAAAAATTTCTTGACAATGTTGCTCGACCTTGTATAGTTTTAGCTCGGCCTTAGTGATAGCCAACTAAAACTGCCTAATGAAATAACTAAGTGTTGGGCACTAATCATCAACAAAACTTAGAGATTAACAACTACTTGTGCCAAGGTGCTTTGTGAGGATATACACCTCAATCTCACTTGCGTGGACACAAAGGACATATTTGAACAAAGATCCATACTAAGAAATATTAAAGTAGATGCCCACCTGATTCACCTCCAAAATTTTGATAATTTTTGTGCAAGGAGGATAGTAACCTCCCCAAGATCACTCGCACAATCATGCTACCTTGAGCGTTTGGCTTTGGATAATACGACATCATGACTGGACCCATTATGAGCTTGGTGATGGTCATATTTTGATTAGCTCTTGTGTGTGTACCTATGTTTGCGAACAAATATTTTCAAGATAATCCAATTTCCTTATGTAGGCATGTGCTTGATTGTTCTCAAAACATTGGTGACTTGAACATACACAAATTTCATATTCTTCAAACTCGTCGCACTTTCTTGTATCCTACAAGGTTTCTTTATCCCTTGTTGGATTATTTTTAGACACATGAATGTTCCCGTTCGAATCAAGGTATACTTAGCATAGTCAATGCCTTTTATGTATAATTAAATCTTGTTCTTTCCATTGAACACATACAACCAATTCCTCATCAACAAACAAAAAATTCTCAAGAAATGTTTTGAATAATCCCGATTGTAAAATTTCAAACCCACATGTGCGACCATACAAACATTCATTCTTGGGACACGTCAGATTCTAGAAAACACAAGAAAGTTAAGACTCAATTACCTCGAGTATACAGAGAACAAAATACCTCCACTCATGAAGCCAAGAAATACCAACACATCATTGATTCCATCAAGCAAGAGATTCACACACTTAGGAATATGACAAAGTTATCTACAATAAAAATCTTGCAAGTTTCATGACCAAGTATAATTTGAACCGCGCCTTTGTCAACTTTAAATAGTACGACTAGATGGCACATTGCAACATCCCTGTTTACTCTTATTATTTCATTTAGCTTTCATCTTAGGACAACCATTCTAGACTTCATTCTTAGGAATGCATCTCCCAATCAATCTAGCAAAATCCATTTAATCCAAACATTGTCCTAGCATTAATCCAAACCTTATCCTAGCATCATCCAAAAAGAATCAAAATAAAAAAAACATACCCTTCACTTGGTGTTATATCCTTTTGAGTTGCATAGTACCCATATCTTATCAAAGACCCATCATTTGGCTCCCTTGACTAAGCATTGTTTAGGGTATCCCATCTTGTCTTCATGGCCTCATCACCTTGATTAAAAGGTTAGTCTACATTAACAAAAGAACCTTGTCCCGTGAAGACCAAAATTCTATCTTAACTCGACACAATCACATCCATTTAAGCTTGCATTAGGGGAGACAACTCATATTCCTCTATTACACCAAGTCATCCTTAGGTCCTTAGGGAACCCCCGTCATTTTAGCATCATCATCCAAAACATCAAGTCCCAAAATTATTGCACCATCATCCGTAGTCACCTATGAATCTTACAAATTGCTTAGTATCTTGCATCTCTTTAGGGAATCCATTTCATGCCACCCAAAACTCGATCTAAGAAGAGGAAGGAAATGGACACCAATCTCACTGCTAGCTCATCTAATCTGATAGTGGACCCTAACAACACCATGGTGACTTTTGATCCTCAAATCCAAGCACCAAAAAAAAACTTATGGACTAACCCAGATGAGATTCCAACCATAAGTTCCATGGAAGAATTCATGAGTCATCTTGGACATGTGCACATGGTCAGTGCCATTATAAGACACAACAACCACACCACCCTAGCTAATTTCCAGCATGAAGGAATCCAAGTAGCACCTGGAATTCTACCACCACGGGTCTCATGACCTATAACCTTCCCGGTGAATTTTTCCATCCCTTCGTAGAAGAAATCATTGAACCACTTCAAAGGAAATCCTAGGTTACATCTCTCATACCTCATTTTATCCAACTCATAGCCACTCAACCCATAATACACACCATTACAAAACCAACACCATTCTCTATCATGGGGCCATCAACCTCTAATACTTTTCCACCTCCGGCGTCACAACCTATCCAACCATCACAACCTATCCAACCTTCAAAACCTATCCAACCATCACAACCTATCCAACCTTCACAAACCGTCCAACCTATTGCTTCCCAAGTTTCACAACCTATGGCTAGCCCTCAACCAATCAACACACAATCAACCATTTCTCAACCTATCAACACCCAAAAAATCATCTTGCAACCACAATTCATGCTAACTACAAACACCTCAATACCAACATCCTTTACACCCATCATACCTACATCACACTAGCAACAACCACAATTTACTATGGGCATGCCACTCATGAGGGCCTTTAACCAACCATTATTTCCACAAGGGCCCACTTTTCATGCTCAGTCAACTATACCCTCGCGAAGTGTCACAGTACCTCTTGCGCAAACATAACCCAATCCAATGCTTTCGAAAAAAACCTCCCAAGTTGGCCAAACCTTGGAATCTGCCTCATCATCCAATTGGAGCTATTCTCAGGCTTCCCTACAAGAACTTGAGATACTAACACATTCCAATAACACAAATCCTGCCACTTCCCAACTGCAACAACCGTTCATCAACCCCTTCATCACTGCCCATCCCGTTGTGCAACCTATCCAATAACAACAACTCACTTACACCAACTGTTTTGTCATGCCTCCATCCACAACATCACAAACCATCTCGCCTCCTCAACAACCAAGCATCCCCTCTTGTATCAACTACCTCTCTCCTTCTACTAGGAGCATTTACCCATAGATCTCATATCCCATGCACAACAGTGTTGCCGCACAATCATTGTATGTGGGTTCAGCTCGAGTTCACCCGACCTATCTGATACTCCAGCAACTGCAACCCTTTTATCAACAACCATCACAACCACAACAGTCTTTACCTTTAATCCCCCAACAATACCTCACCCAAACATAGTTTCCACCTTGGCAACCTGCTTACATTGTCAACCAATCCTCTTATCACACACCTCAATATCCCCCATAGAATCCTCCATACTCACTAGCTATGTTTGACCTGTATCAGGCACCAAGCTCCCATGTACTAGGGGCACCTACTCCACCACCTGTCAATTAAGAATGGGAAAAAATGAAGAAATCTCTTAAGGAGCTTTGAGTAGGGACCAAAACCAAGACCTTTAAATTTGAGGTGTGTCCCTATCCCTATGATCAAGCCATCATAGCGACACTATTCTCCAAAAAATTTTACTCCCAAATTTGAAAAGTAGAGGGGGAAGGGAGAGCCCATCAGCCATGTTAAAGAATTTTACATGGCATGCCAAGAGGTAGCATAAAATGATAACTTTCTCATGCGCCTCTTCCCAAAAATCCTGGGAGGGACAACTCTTGAGTGGTTCTACAAAATCCTCTATGACACAATCACAACATTTGTAGAACTATCTGAAATATTTGTAGCATAGTACACACATCACATTGAGAATGAACTATCTCTCCTAGACTTGTGTAACTCCAAACACGAAGGAGGCAAAATATTGGCAAATTAGCTTCAAAGGTGGCAAGGCCTCACCACAAGATTATCATACCAACCTCCTAAGAAACATTTGATAAAGATAGTCATCGAAAATCTCCATCCCAAACTGAAACACCATATCCACATGAACTGTCTACAAACATACCAAGAAATCAAAGGAAAAGGAATGGACCTCGAAAAGGGTTTCATAGATGACAGAACCATCAAGCTGAATAAGAATAAGAGTGCTATGACCGATGGTGCCACAGATACTAAACATGTCTAGATCATTGTATCTGGTCTAAAATCTCCCACGCCTACATATCAGCAACCCGCATATCAGGAAAACACATGCCAACAGGTCACACAAATATACCCTCCTCCTTGGACAAATTACTAGTCAAACTACCAAACTCCTGTGGATCAAATGAATGCCATATCAATCCCGCATGGACAAACAAAACCTCAATCCCAAAATGTGCAAAAATGCATATTCACCCCTTTGGGTGAAGCCATAGATGTCTTCTTCCACGGAATGGCTAAGGAAAATCTGATTATATACCCACAAACACAACCATTTCATGAATCAACACCAAAACCTTTGAGGTACAAAGACAACGAATACTATGACTACCACCATGTTAAAGGACACGCTACCATAAAGTGCATGAAGCTGAAGCATTACATCTAGGACCTCATTGGCTATAAAGAGATCACAGTAGATTCTCCCACCCAACCGTTGCCAAATACTGGCCTACAAATCTGTTAAAATGTGTTTCCTGAACATAACTCTGGTAAAGGACCTTCCAATCCTACTCAACCCTCAAGCCAAGGGAAGGGAAAAAAAGGAGATCATGCTAATAAAAAGGACTATACCAATGCATATATTAACTATGACCATCTTATCAGTTGCATATCCCAATTAGAACCCCTAATCAATGTAATTCATGTCAAAGGTGCAGATAGATAGTGTGCAGTCACCGCTCGCAGAGGAATAATATCTTTCACAGGTGCTAATATAGCTCCATCCATTGGAATACAATAAAATCTATTGGAACACCTAGGGAATACCCCTGTCCAGATCTCCATCCTAGATCTCCTCTGCACTTCACCCATCCACCAAGAAATCCTTAATAAAGTTCTACAAGAATCATGTGTCCCCAGCGACATTGACCCTACCCAGTTCCAAAACCTTTTTGGCCACCTATCCACATCCAGTGGGATCTCCTTCAAACCAATATACATGCCATGTGTCAAACTTGATCACAACCTTCCTCTCTGCATCACCATCATGGTTAAAGATTTTGTCATCAAGAGAGTCATGATAGATAATGGTTCGACCCTCAATTTATGCACTTTGAAATTCATCAAAAAATTAGGGTATACCAAAGTATACATAGTGAATGATGTCATTACCATCAAGGCTTATGAAAATTTGGAATTCACATCTGAAGGTACCATCTCACTGCCCATCCAGTTGGGCCTAGCAGTGCAAAATACAATTTTCCATATTGTTTATCTTGACCTCCCCTTCAACATCCTCCTTGGACGCACGTGGATTCACTCCATGCAAGCCCTCCCCTCCACCTTCCATCAGTGCATCAAATTCCCACAAAATGGCACTGAAATCACCATCTACGTAGATCCCCATCCCTTCGCATATTGTCATGCATTGGAAGCCTCCTTCCCACATTAAAATCATTATCCCATAATTGACATCGGTACTTCCATTTCCAGTTCTTCCAGATCCTATGTTGATCCATAAACTATCCTCTCATCCACTCTCTCTATTGTCAATATCAACAATAGAGGTTGAGGTGAATATATCATATTAGGCACATTTGTAGTTGGGGCCTTGCCTATGGACCCAAACACACAAGGACGCCCATCCTGTCAAAAATCACCCCAAGAAAGTGAGCCACAACCAAGATAATTGGGCTCCTCTAAATTCATGTCCCATGGTATTTTAAAAAATAAATAAACTAAACCTGATATCAAAAGATGGCTATATCGGGATCGTTAGGCTCCTAATGAAAATCTCCTTGGTTATTTCAAAAAAAAATACCCACAGTCCCACAAGCTAGAAAAAAAGAGGTGGAATTATGAAGGAGGAAAATTAGGTCATGAGGAGGGTGGAATGAAGGCTCCCATTGAGCCTCCCCATTTTCAAAGAAGCCAAGGATTGGGTTTTGGCCTCGACATGACTAGGGGTACCAATGAAAATAACTAAACCTATCGTAATACCCACGGTGAAATTGTCGAAGTCGAAGACATCCCGAAAGAGAAAGTTGTGAGAGCCTACAATGATGTGCTTGATGATGAAACCTTCCTGGACAATTCTATCCTCTCCCAACTTACCATCAACTTCATTAAACGTCCCCTCGTCCACCTTGAAATCATAGACTAGGACCAACCAAGCGTCGTACACATCGATGAATTCCAAAGTGAAGATGTGCTCCTGAGATTCATGGGGGCAACAAAAAAATAAAATAAATAGTGGCATGATTCAACACATGTATACAAACTAGATCCCAAAGAATACTTTGGAAAAGAGGAGGTCTTCAGCCGCAAAAGTGAAAAAAAAAATGGATCTCTTGGTGAAAACCCCTCTAGGGCATTATCTAGTCATAAAAAAGTAAAAATAAGGGTGTATCCACTGGTGAAAACCTCTCAGAGGTGCCAAAGGATGAAGATCCTCCTTTTCCTCTCATCCATGATTACAGGCCCAAATAGTTGACCATTCTCATAGAAGAAACAAATCTTATCAACAAGTTACCAAGCACTCTATTAACCACCTCAGTTTGGCCATCAGTCTGAGGGTGGTAAGCTGAACCAAATGACAGGTTAGCACCCAATCTACTCCATAGTGTTTTCCAGAAATGGCTCATGAACTTAACATCCCTATCTGAGACAATTCTTAGGGGTAGTTAATGGATTCTTACAATCTCCTTAAAAAACAAATGTGCAATGTAACTAGCATAATGTGTAGTTCTACATGGTATAAAGTGACGCATTTTACTAAATCTATCTACCACAACATAGATACTAGCATGTCCATATTTTGTCTTAGGTATCCCTACAATTAAATCCATGCTAACACACTTCCATGGTCTATTAGGGATTGGAAAAGGTTTATACAAACCTACATTTCTAGCTCCTCCATTTGCTTTCATGCACACTACACATTGCTCAACATATTTTGTCACATCTCTTACCAAATTTGGCCAATGGTAAAACCTTTGTACTAACTCTATGGTTTTTTTTACACCAAAATGGACACTCAAGATACCATTATGTTTCTCTTGAATGAGATTCTCTCTTATTGAACCCTTAGGAACACACAACTGGTTCCCCTTAAACAATAACCCACTTTGCAAGGTAAAATCAGAAAACTGACTGTGAAAGTGATTCTAAAAATCAGAACATACCTTGTAGGCTTCACCAAAGTCTTCATCTTCCCTATAGAGGTCCTTGAAACTCTCTACCCCAATGATCTTCAACTGAACTTCTTGAATTTTCAGCATCCTCCTACTTAGTGCATCTGTAACCTTATTCAACTGCCCTTTCTTGTGCTTTATTGTGAATGTGAATGCATGCAGGTATTCCATCCACTTTAAGTGTCTATTAGTGAGCTTTTCTTGTGTGTTTATCAGAAGGTGAAGAACCAGCCCTTACTGCTCTCCTTTGAGAGTCTATAGACAAATTCACATGGTCCTATTCTAACATGCCTAGATTAGACCCTAGTTTAGTAGTACACCATCTGCCAGTGGATCCAAATATTAAACTAGTAAAACAAAAGCTCTGAAAGATGCATCCAAAAGTAGCATTATTAGTCAAAAAAAAATTAGAGTTTAGCTCCTCCAAGCTAAGATAATCCATGCCATCGACTATTATGAGTGGATCTCCAACATGGTGCTCATATCCAAGCCATATAAATTAACTAGGATATGCACATACTTTCAGGATCTTAATAAAGTATGCCCAAAGGATGATTTCCCACTGCCAAAGATTGGCATGATAGTGGACCTCATTGTTGGACATGAGATGTTGTCTCTCATGGATAGTTTATATGGATATAATTAGATCCATATAGCAGAAGAAGATTAGCATAAGACAACATTTACAACCTCTTGGGGCACCTTCTTCTACAATATGATGCCATTTAGCTTAAGGAATGCAAGGGCAACTTATCATAGAGCCATGACTATTATCTTTCATGACATGATCCACAAAATCCTTGAATAATATGTGGATGATATCGTGGCCAAGTAAATAAAAAGAGAAGATCACCTAAATGTACTAAAGTGTGTATTTGATCAAGTTGGTCACTATGGCTTAATGCTCAACCCCAAGAAATGTGTTTTTGGGGTCACATCAGGATAGCTCTTAGGATTCATTGTATCAAGAAGAGGCATAGAAATAGATCCAAAGAAATTCAAGGCTATCATGGAAATGCATCTACCCAGAATAGTTCAGCAATTACGTAGTCTACAAGAAAATTTGAAATTTGTATGTTGCTTCATCTCTCAACTCACGAATAAGTGCCATCCATTCACCTACCTATTGCGAAAAGACACTGACTTTAAATGGGATCTACTCTATTAGAGAAGCTTCAAGAAAATAAAAGAATACCTCGCAATCCCACCCATTTTGGTACCACCAACACCAGGTTACCTCTTATCTTGTACATCTCCATAACTACTACAACACTGGGGGCACTTCTAGCTCAACTGGATGATAATGGAAAAGAAATAGCCATCTATTACATTAGTTGTACATTGGTAGGTTATGAGCTCAACTATTCACCTATGGAAAAAGTATGCCTAGCAGTGGTTTTCACCACTCAAAAACTTTTCCATTACATGCTAAGTCATATGGTAAAGCTCATCTCCAAGGTGGACCCTCTCAAGTACCTACTGTTCAAGACTACTCTCACAGGCCACATGGAAAATGGGTAATGCTCCTTAGAAAATTGGATACCCAATATGTAGATAGGAAAGAAATCAAGGGGCAAGTTATTATGGATCAGCTAGCAGAAGCACCATTAGAGGATGCCCATCCTTTATTCATGGAATTTTTAGATGAACATCTATGCATGGTTGAATAACAACCAACCTGGAAGCTTTATTTTGACGGGTCCTACACAACTCATGGTTCAGGGGTAAGAATACTCTTTGTCACTCCTCAAGGTAACTACATCCCAAAATCATTCAAATTAGGATTCCCTTGCACAAATAACATCACAAAGTACAAAGCACCATTATTGGTCTCAGAATGACAATCCAATAGAATATCACATAAATACATGTCTTCAGAGACTCACAACTTATCATAAAGCAAGTCATAGATGAGTTTCAAACAAAATATGACAAGTTGTTAGCTTACAAAGAGATGGTCGATAAAATGAAAGAACACTTCATACAACTGCAGATCACCCAAGTGCCTAGATTACAAAATAAGGCTACAGATGCAATGACCACAATTGGCTCTCTCATAGAGATACCTCAAGACACAATACAATATGAATTATTGGTCGAGCAACATCATGTGCCCACTTATGAAGACATCGATTCTGAATGGGTATGTGTCTTGGTTGGTCCCCAGCCCCCATAGTACCACAAAATCTACACATATCTAAAAATGGTATCATCCCACCTCACAAACACCCAACGTTAGAACCTCATTCGAAGAGATTCCCACTACACTCTCATAGCCAATACCCTATATCGTCGAGGCTATCACAATGTTCTCTCTAGGTGTTTAGACAGAAATGAGGCCACCCAGGGTTTACAAGAATTACATGCTGGGATCTACGGTGCCCACATGAGTGACATCATCTTAGCCAAACAAATCCTAAGAGTAGGATACTACTAGCCTAGAATGGAACATGATGCCTGTGAATTTGTAAAGAAGTGCCTACCCTGTCAACAACATGTTAATCTGATTCATGCTTTGACACAATATTTGCATCCCATCACACCTCCATGACCGTTCTCTTATTGGGGTTTTAACCTCATTGGGAATATCACCCCTATCCTCATAAGGACACAATTACATTATCATAGCTACAAAGTATTTCACAAAGTTAGTCGAAGCAATCCCTCTCACCCTTACTAAAGGTGTCCAAATATGCAAGTTCATCCTCTACCACATTGTTTATCATTTTAGCATCCCCTCCACCATCTTCACTAATCACAATATGCCATTTTAAAACCAGCATGTAGAGGATCTATGCAAATGCCTCCATATCCACCATCACTTCTCCAGTCCATATTTCCCCCAAGGTAACGACCAAGCTGAGACAACCAACACAACTCTCCTAAAAAATGTCAAAAATGTTGTCAATGATACTGGTCAAGATTGGCACCTCCAAATCAATCGTGCCCTCTAGGCATATCACACTTCCTATTACACTCCCAGAGGCACCACTCCCTATTCACTTGTCTATGGTGTTGAATTCGTCTTACTAATCGAGGTTGAAATACTATCGTTGCGTATACCACTCAAGAACCTGATCACAGATGAAGACTGCCACATGGCATGACTCATGCAATTGGACATGTTAGATGAAAAATGCTGAAAATCATATGACCACCTCATTGTTTATCAAAACTAGCTCAAGAGAAGCTACAACAAGAAAATCAGCCCAAGGAAGTTCCAGGTAGGGGATCTCATCCTCAAAGAAAATCAAAAGGTAGGCAAGTTTAAGGTCACCTAGTTAGGGCCTTATGTTGTCACAACATGCTTTGGGTCTAGGGCATATCAAATCTCTACTCCTAAAGGAGAACACATGAATGACACCATCAACATCATTCATCTTAGGCGCTTCTATGCCTGAAGGCTTGCAGTATATCCTAGTCATCTAAAAAAATCCATAAAAATTCCTTAAAAAAATCATTGTCTTGGTGAAAACCTAGTAAACAAGCGCCTAGACAAAAAAGAAAAAAAAGAAAAAAAAAAAGAAAAAGAGTAAAGAGAAATAAATCATACAACAGTGATAACTTGGCACTCAAGCGCCTTGGATAGGTATGTGTGGGGAAAACCTGGTAAACATGCATCACACATGATAGACCTTACTATTATCTATCAAAATCGCATCTCAACCTGCCTCATCCATCCACCCAAAATTTAACCACTATTGCAAGGCCCATATTCCCTGGGTGTTCCATGTATCGAATGCATTGGTCACAAGATCAACCTCATCCCTCTCCCTGAGCTTTTGTATATATCACTTGTATATAGCCACTTGGTTATGATCCTATCAAGTTATATCTTTGCGTCATATCCCACCATCTTGAGCTTCCCTGCGTCAACTTTCCAAGATTGCTTTTCTTACTCGGTCCTTTTACAGTTGTCCACTGAGTTCATCAGTCAGAGTGACACACACAAAAATATGAGTTCATTGTCCCACATTGCCTTGCATACAGTCCACCTCACTAGGTCATCTTATCACAACAAGTACATCTCGCATTAGGAACATTCAATGCATTGGTTACATCCCATTTATCATGCATCTTTGCATTCATTAGCTCATCCACTAAATTGCATTTACCCACCTAGCATTCACATACATTTCATCTACATTTAATTCACTTCATTTTACCTTTGCATTAATTCATTCATTTCCATCTGCATTAGTTCACTTAAAATCAATTTCATTAAGCCCACCATTTCATCAAGCTCATTAGATTCATTAGTTACATTCATTTAGTTAATTATAGTCTATTTGATTAACTTCATTAGTTCATCTAAATCCATTTCATCAAGCTCATTAGATTCATTAGTTACATTCATTTAGTTCATTTAAGTGCATTTCATTTTAACTTTGCATTAATTAATTCATTATTTTTCATCTACATTCAGTTCATTCTTTGCATTTCATTAAGTTCATTAGT
The DNA here is from genome assembly GCA_018584345.1 of Thuja plicata. NCBI lineage: Eukaryota > Viridiplantae > Streptophyta > Pinopsida > Cupressales > Cupressaceae > Thuja > Thuja plicata. Next base: position 358,928 of record MU225402.1, on the reverse strand, counting down.
TCCTTAATCCCTTAGATTCATTAGTTACATTCATTAAATCATTTAATTCCATTATTGCATTTTGTTAAGCTCATTAGTACATTAATCCATTAGTTGGCTATTTAATTTAATCATTTCCATTTGCATGCATTATCCATTAAGTTCATTACATCCTGCATTTAGATTAAATTTATAGATTGCATTTCGTTCATGATCCATTTACCATCACATCATATGCATATAAGATGAAAAACCACATCCTGCACCACATATATACATTATGCATCATAAATCATATAAACATCACATCCTACATCAGCCAAATCACATAGCATATAGATCATAAAACAAATGCGTCACATCCTACGTCACAAAATGTCAGTATGCATATCATATCAAATCACATCCTACATCACAAAATGTCAGTATGCATATCATATCCAATCATATCCTACAACATCAGAGCGAGTATCCACATAAGCATATAAAACATATCATAAATGCATCACAAATAAAACATCGTCATAATACCATCACACTTCATAAATTCCATCATCATAAGTTATATAGATTCCATATCCAAAATACACGAGTCCATCATAAATAATATACATCAAAATTCACCAAAGTGCTGCCATACATGTACATCTCATCAAAAACTAAAAAATTTTGTGTCACACTGATCTGATAACTCACGGGGTGGGCTATGAAGGCCCCTCATCTCCCCTCGGTCTTGGTGGGCGACGTGGTATCCCCACTGATCCCTATGAGGCTCTTCCTGTGCTCTGAGAGCGAGCCTACTCTGTGTATGTGGGTTGTCTTTGGTCCTATAGAAATTCATTATAGTATAAACCCATGTAGTATGCTAATGTAACCATGTAGTATGCTAATGTAAACTGCCTAGGTCCAGTTGTTACCGACAGTCAGCTTGAGTGTGCTCTAAGGTCTCTTGCACAGACCTTATAGGGTATTATTTCACCCCAGCTTGAGGAAGTCACTAATATTTTCACCTCAAGTGCCCTAGACTAGGTTTACACCATAAAGCTACTATTTTATGCTATAGAACCCATTAGGATAGGTTCATTCCCCAAGATAAACTGACGGGTTCAACCTGAAGAACAAACAACACACATTGCACACAGAATCCATTAAATATGTTCTTTCTTATTCACAAGAACTAAAATATTACATGATGATGCACTCTATGTATATCTCCTTCTCTAATCTATCTCTATATTAATCTCTATTAACTACAAAAGCTTTTTTAGCTATATATATACATCCATCAAAATATCCCCAAAATATTTGATACTCGTGGACAACTTCAACCACCCTGCAAAGGCAGCCAAACTAAACAATAAATAACACTTCTAGAATAGGAATAGGTGTCCCTGATCCTTTCAATAAAAAATGACACATAGAGAGTTGTTGCAAATGACCCAGCTGGTCACAAATGTCACATCCCGCATTTCCTGGGTCGTTAACCGACATTACCGAGCGTCGGAGTTGACTTTTTTGAACAACAGAAACATCATCAATTTCCAACCCTGACAACAAAAAAAGACATTGATGAGCATCTCTAAGGAACACCACCAACAAGCATCACCAACGAACACTACCAACAAGCATCGCTGATGAACAAAAACTGACAAGCATCGCCGACAAACAAGCATCACTGACGAATAAAAATCAACAAGCATCACCGATGGATAGTAGCTTGACTTCTTACTTAGAAATGTTCCTAACTTTAGGTGCTCCTGCACCATACTCCCCAAAAAAAAAGAAATCAACTTTCAGGTGATTGGAGTAAGTCAGGATTGATGCCTAACTTCTTAAAATCAGTTTCCTGTACCCATGTAGCCTCTGAATCAGCTTTGCCTTTCCATTTGACCAGATGTTCCATATAGGTCTATCATTTAGTCTTCTTGGCAACTCTTGAATTCATAATCGTGTCTGCCTTTAGTTGTGGTGTAACATGAAGTTTAAGTGCTTTGAGATCCATAGTATCTCCTGTGAGATTAGAATCTCCTTTGGGAATTGGACCTTTATAGGATACTAAATCTACCACATTGAAAATAAGAGATAATCCTATATCAGTAGGAAGATCAACTTTATAAGCATTAGACCCAAAATTTTCCAATATTGCACAAGGGCCTATCTTCCTCATTTGAAGTTTACTTGGAACTCCTTTCTGCAACCTTGCCTTGTTGAGGTGCACCATGACCAAATCTCCAAAATGAAATTGAACATCTCTTTTCCTTGCATCTACCTTCTGCTTGATATGAGTGGTACTCTCTATCAATGCTACTTTAACTGAGTCATGGACCTCCTTCATGGATTGAGAAAAATATTTAGCATACCCACTCCTCTCTGTAGTGCCACCAAGATCCCTTAATTCACATATACCCCTAGGATGAATCCCATACACAACTTCAAAAGGGCTCTTTCCAGTGGACCTATTAACTATATCATTGTAGGTAAATTCTTCTTGAGAAAGTAACTGATCCCATGATTGTCCATACTCCTTGGTAAGGCATCTCAAAATATTACCTAAGCTTCGGTTCACCACTTCAGTCTGACCATCGGTTTGGGGATGGTAAGCTAAGGTAAAAGAAAAATTTGTACCAAGCTTCTGCCACAAAGTTTTCCAAAAATGACTCATAAACTTGGAGTCCCTATCCAACACAATACTCAAAGGTAATCCATGTATTCAAACTACTTCTCTAAATAATAGATTGGCTATGTAACACACATCATGTGTGGTTTTGCATGGTACAAAATGAGCCATCTTGCTGAACCTGTCAACAATTACAAAGATGTTGTCCATTCCTTGCTTGGTCTTTGGTAACCTAGCAACAAAATCCATACTAAGGCATTCCCATGGTCTATTTGGGATAGGAAGGGGCTGATACAATCCTGCATTGGATGAAGTCCCTTTGGCCTTCTGACAAACCAAACAAGTCTCTACATACTTCTGGATGTCCCGATTCATTCTTGGCCAATAGTAATACATTTTGATCAATTCCAAGGTCTTATTCAATCCAAAATGTCCACTTAAGGAACCATTATGCTTTTCCTGTACTAGATTCTCTCTCATGGAACCTCTTGGTACACAAAGTTGTCCTCCCTTAAATAGAAGACCTTTTTGAAGAATATACTCTAAATATTCACTATGAAAATGATTTTGATACTCTTGACATACCTTGTATGTTGCTACAAAATCTACATCAACTGGATACAGATCTTTGAAACTTTCAATGCCAATACTTCGTAGCTAAACTTCTTGCACCATGAGTAACCTTCTACTAAATTCATCTACCACCTTATTTTTTACTCCCTTCATTTTCTTTATTGTGAAGGTAAATTCTTGGATGTATTCCACCCATTTCATGTGCTTATGACTAAGTTTATCTTGTGAACTTAGAAAACTCAAAGCCTGATTGTCGGTAAAGACAACAAACTCTTTAGGAAGTAGATAATGTCTCCATTTCCTTATTGCTTTCAATAATTCATACAATTCCAAATCATATGAGGAATACTTCTTCTTTGCATCACTGAGTTTCTCACTATGAAAAGCTACAGGTTTTCCTTCTTGACTCAATACTGCACCAACAACAATATTACTAGCGTCACATTCCATTGTAAACAATTTGTCAAAACTAGGAAGTTTCCAAATTGGTTGAGTTTCTATTCTCTTCTTTAGATGCTCAAATCCTTCATTAGCCTACTCATTCCATTGGAACTTGGCTTTCATACCTGCTTTGATGGTATCTAAAATAGGTGCACTAATCTCACTGAACTGTTTGATGAATTTTCGGTAAAATTGTGCCAAACCATGGAAGCTTCTTACCTTTGTAGCTGATTTTGGTGTAGGCCAATTCAAGATTGCTTCCACCTTGCTTACATCCATCTTCAAGTTACCTTCAAAGATAACAAAACTAAGATATACCAATTCTTACTTCATGAACTCACTCTTCTCCAAGTTGATTGTCAAATTTTTTTCATGCAATCTCTGCATTACCAATTGCAAATGTCTAAGATGATCCTCTTTTGTCTTGTTGAACACCAGGATGTCATCTAAGTACACTACAACCCATTTTCCAATAAATTCCTTCAAAACCTCATTCATTAATCTCATAAATGTGCTTGGGGTGTTTGACAACCCAAAAGGCATAACTAGCCATTCATACAATCCTTCAGTAGTCTTAAAAGTAGTCTTCCACTCATCTCCCCTTTAATTCTTATCTGATGGTATCCAATCTTAAGATCTATCTTGGATTAATATCTAGCTCCACCAAGACAATCCATCAAATCTTATATCCTAGGTATTGGAAACCTATGCCGGATAGTTATCCTATTTATGGCCCTGGAATCAGTACACAACCTCCAAGTACCATTTTTCTTTGGGGTTAAGACTATGGGAACAACACAAGGAATTATGCTTTCTCTAATCAACCCTTGGTCAATTAGTTCCTGGATTTGGTTAGAAATCTTTGCATTTTTCCATGGAGTCATCTTATAAGTAGCCTTATTTGGAAGTGAGGCTCCTGGAATGAAGTCAATTTGATGACTAATGGATCTATCAGGTGGTAGGGTAGTTGATTGACCATTACTAACTATAGCCTGATATTGAGTTAACAACCTTTGGATTTCTAAAGGCAACTCTTCTCTTTCATTCCTCTTCTCACTTTTTGGTATTTGAACCAAAGCAAAGCCTATTCCATCTTCTTCCAATATTTTTAGGAATTCTTTCTCACCGACCACCAGTAGGTTGGGACCTCTCTTTATCTCCTTTTCTTCTTCCAAGATTAACTGTACCCTGAAATTCATTCCATCCTTCTTAAAGGAATAGGAATTCTCTACTCCATTGTGGACTGCACATCGGTCATACTGCCATGGTCTACCTAATAGTAGATGACACGCATCCATGGGTAGGATATCACACAAAATTCTATCCTTATACCTCCCTATGGACAATTCTATCCAAGCTTGTTCATTGACAATTACATGTTGATCTCTATTCAACCAAGTAACTTTATAAGGATTAGTGTGAGGAATCCTTGTCAATTTTAACTTCTCAATAGCTTCTAAACAAACAATATTATCAGTAGATCATGAATCTATGATAACTTTATAGACCTTACCGAGTATTTTACAATTGACTCAAAACAAAGATCTTCTCTGGCTTGGCTCTTCTTTGATGTGCTCTTTTAGGAGTGTCCTCCAAACCATCAAATTCTCTCCCATCTCTGATCCTATGGGGATATCTGAAGTCTTGTTGCTAGAAGACTCTTCTTGTACATAGTTAGCTCTTTTCTCTCCTCCTTGGGAAGTAGAGCTCTTTGTTGGACACTGATATATAGGATGCCCAAGTTGTTGAAAATTATAACACTTCATGGAAGAGAAATAAGATCCTCTTCCTTGGCCATTAGTCCTTCCTCTTGAACTATTATTCAGACCTCTCCCTTTGTTGTAACTACCTCTAGTGTTACTGGATTCTCCTTGATTCTTGGCGAGTTTATTCTCACTCTGATTCTTTTCTTTAGGATTTCTTCCTCCATATCCTCCTTTATGACCCCTATTGTCTCTTCCTCTACCTCTGTTGTTTGAGTCCTGTTTCTTTTTTAACTTCTCTTCCACTTTAAGGGCTAATTGATAGCATTGGTGGACAGTCTTGGGGCTTAGGAGACTAATTTCTTCTTGAATGCTCCATTTAAGGTCATTCTGATATCTTGCCACTTTTAGGCTTTCTTCTTCCATCACATGGGACCTTAAGCATAGCTTATGGAATTCTTCTGTGTAGGAACTGACCTCTAAGTCTTTCTGCCTTAGATTCAACCTTTTCTTATGTATTTGCACTTCATAATCATCAGGAAGATAAAATTCTTTCATCTTTGCCACCATACCTTTCCAACTGGTTATGGGGCTCTTTCCTCCCTTTGTCCTTTCATCTTGGACAAATTTCCACCAAGTGAGGGCAGTCCCTCTCAATCTTGTCTTGGCTACTCTAACCTTTTGAGCTTCGGCCACATTATCACAATCAAAGTGATTTTCAAGACCTTCTATCCATTCCATAATTAATTCTGGATCCATTTTTCCACTAAATAGAGGCACACCTTTTAAGGACTTACTACTCATTGCCTTTAATGCTTTCAAGAATGGCTCTTATTGAATTATTGGGTCTGGCTCCAGGATCATGTCCTCCTCAGCCATTTTTTTACCCTGCTCATCAACTTCCCTCATTAGTTCACTGACTAATGTAGTTTGTGTAACACCCTAAAATTGGCACCTAATAATCGATCAATTTTGGTGCATTTTCTTATCTTCAAAGTCCTATTGTACTAGGCAAATTCTTCTCCTAATTGACTTTAATTCAATTGCAGAAAACCCAAATTTGCATAAATCTAACATTACATTTAAATTCCTAATTTCTCAAATGATTATTAGCTAAAATCCCTATGATTAATTGATTTAATCCTAAAGTCCTAAGTGCTTTTAATTAAAT
>MU225402.1:315061-340502 GCA_018584345.1 Thuja plicata | reverse complement strand
TGTGAACTATTACTATATCAAATTGGAAACAATGTTCAGGTCACCTTGGCTTTTGTGCCTTTGGTGCTTACATTTGTTTCCTATATTTTATCCGATGAAAGTCATATTCATATTCTTATGGTCGCAGCGGCACCTGTAAGGGTTGTATTGACTCCAATGATCCAAAGCACCCGATGATGATAAATACGATGAGTCCAACAACCAAAGTCCTAGGATTGCATTTAGCTTAGGCTTACATCTGCATTGTAGGCTTGCATTCACATTTTAGGCTTGCATTGTAGAAGTTTTGGTGCTCTCTTTATTTGTCTTCTCATTCTTCAAGGTCCTCATCTTTCATCATGGTTCTTCTCGACTGCATGAGTGTCCAATCCTCATTCTCGATCTTCATGCGCGTTCTTCTTTGGTTAGTATCTGTTGTATATTGTGAAGGCCCTGCATGAGATGATTAGTACCATTGCATTCCATTCATTGCATTTCCATAAAATTCATTTGCATACATATATTTCCATTTTTCATGTGCATCCACTATAAGCATAACTCAAATCATACATAACAGTTACCATAGCATTTTCATACATCAATAAAACACATGCATAAACATTTGCATTCCTAATCCATACATCTAAATCATATAGGAAATCATCTCATACACAAATCTAAAACAATATATACACATGTACAATGATGCCAAAAAATCAAGCTCATATATATATCGATCGGTCTGAATATACAAGGGTGCTACTCGAGCACAATAGGTCAAAATGGTGGTATAAAATACATCATAACCTAACCACCTAGAGGAGGTGGAGGTGGGGGCATCCCTTGCTATTGTGGAGGTGGACCCGCTGGAGGTGGTCCCGCTGGAGGTGGTCCTGCTGGAGGTGGTCCCTGTGGAACAGCTCGAGCACCGACATACTCTGAGAAGGGAAGAATCTGATCTATTGCCTCAGGAACTGCAAGAGTATACGCAACATAGTAATAGGATGCTTGAGCAGCCTCATATCTGATATCCAACTGTGCTCTAGACAGTGCCTCTCGCAACTCTCGGACCTCCTGGTCCCGCTCAGATATATGAGTATCTCTGATGACCACCTATATGTGAAGGTCATCCCACTCCTTCTGTGTCTGTCGCACTCTCTCTCTTTCTCTACGGAGAGCCTCCTGTAGCTGGGCCACCTGGCCGCCTGCTGGAGCGTCATTCGAAACGCCATCGGCCATGGCAGTATCATCACCCTGCTTTGCAGCTCTATCCTAGCTACCACTAGGGCCAACACCTACATTTGATCCCATAGGCCTCGCAGGGGTAGCAGTCTGCTGTGTCTGTGGCCGTACCACTCTAACCTGCTACTGTAGAGGCGGGTGCTATGGCTACTGACCCTGTGGCTGTTGTCCTAGAGGAGGAACCTATTGTGCCTGCTGTTGTGCTGGTGGCTACACCACTGGAGGAATCTGGCCCACTGGCGATGTGAACCTTGGAAATGGATGGGCCAAGCGCTGATCTCTATATGCAGGAGTCACACCTGCATCTGTCACTACTACCATATAATCCCATCGAGATGGTGGTACCCAGGCATCTATCATGCTACGTCACATGTCCAACAGCCTCTGCCACCCCTTCTTTGTCTCATCGACGAATCGGGCATATGTGCAGTACTCAAGAGACACATCCTAAGGCCTCCCAAACTGTTGCAACACGTGTGTAAGCAAGAATCGCTCAATGACTGTGATGGTACGCCCTATCAGAGGACGTAAGTAGAACATGTACAACAACTCATGGTGAGCATCATCCCAGACCTCGATAGCGGCCCACGGTCGCCATATCACTGTAGCCATATCATCTATCTATCCTCGCCACTACTCAGTCTTACCCAGCACGGGCTGGGTCATCAGATTGGCGTATCTGTAAATGTACGTCTCTAGTGGCTACCACGTATCATAGAAAATCAGCCTACATATGGGAAGGTGCTCCCAGGCCCAGATCTGCAATACCACTACTCCCGCTGCCATAGTGCGGGCACCCTGATACACAACCTCGTGCATCTCATGATACATCTGTGCAAGTATACACTCACCCCATCCATATGCCACTGCGGGTACATCTAGCATCTTTTGGAGCATAATGCCCCAGCCACACTCCAAACCATGCTGACCACGATCTGGTACCAGATGATAGCTTAGAAACAACGCAAGAATGACTGCCAATGGATAATCTCAGCCATATGTGCGTATCAACTCCTCCCAGGAGATAGCTCGGCCCACTACTAACTGATCCTGAAAGATGGCCCTCAAAGCCTATGTCCCATCTCTCGACTGCATGCAGTACTCAATGTGAGCTCCATGGAAAGGCACTCTCAATATCTGGTATATATCCTCCAGAGTCACAGTCGTCTCTCCCAGTGGAAAATGAAAGGTATTCGTCTCCGAATGGAAACGCTCAACTAAGGCCCCAAGCAATCTGTGATTTACCCAAATATCGGGTACATCACACAGATATGTCAATCCTAACCCATCAATGTGGGCCCCGTCAGCATCTGATAATCTCTATAGCAGCTCACCCATGACAGGATGATGGGATCTGAAACTGATATCTGGGAGATCGACCTGCAACACAAAAGAACAAAATGGGATCAGTACCTAAACAATGATGATTTTTAAAGCAAAAGACAACACATGCAGCTATGAAACTACTCGACATATAGTTCAACTGGTTGACTCTGCGATGTAAGAAATTAACTTTTTTTGGTCTTTTGCCATTTCTCATGCGAGAAAACTATTTTCTCGCGCGAGGAAACTCTACTGTTAGAAATTTTGCGTGAAATGGGATGTCTCTCCGCACGAGATTCTAGGAATCTCATGCATCTCATGCGCAAACTTCACGTAATCTCTAGTGAAGGGCCCGCGCGCGGAAACCCCAAACCGCACGAGGAAACAGTTTTCTCGCGCGAAGGGAAATCAGCCCCGGCGTGAGGAAACTGTTTCCTCGCGCAACACTTGGCAAAACCGCATTCTAAAAATCTAAAAACATGCCACTAACGCTCAAAATGATAATTTTTTTGCAGAAATACAGGATCAGGTTATGAATACTCATAGGTGCGCCATACTCCACTAGTCGGTTATGCCGTCTGGTGCGCTTAAATTGATGCATATGCACAGGAATGCTCTCAATGTCAGTTGGAACTCTCGCCATCTCTAAAGTCAAAGGTGAATAATGATTTGAAAATGACCCCTCCGGGATTTATATAGCCTTTGACCTAATTTTTCAAAGTGCTCCATTTTCGTGATCAAAATTGAAATCTGACACTCCTAAGCAGCTCAAAATCATGTTTTAAAATCATAGGACCGACGTGATCAGACGTTTGTGCAGTCAACTCTCAGACATTGGTTCCTTGTCAGGATTATCTCTAGTCATCATTTTCTCAGTTTCTGCAATCTTTTCATCAAAGTCAAATCTAGTCAATTTTTGTCAACTATGGTCAAACCTAATCAATAAGACCTCTCGATCACTCTAAAATGATTATGCTCTCTCTTGATCTATCTTTTCTACAATTTCTCGCTCTCATATTTATGATGTGTCTTCTTTCGATTTCGCTCCCGAGGGGGCAGGATGATTGCATCATTGAACCTTTTTGCATTATTCTCAAATCAGTCTGAATCTAAAGTCCTCATTGCTAGGGGCATCTCATCACTTGGGGCATACCAATTTTTTGTACCTTATGGTCAAAATTGGATATTCCATGATCTTGAATCTGACATCTCATTATCTGTCTTGCTAGGTGTTGACGGGGTTTTGCTGACCGGGTCCGCCAACAGTCATAAGTTGTCACCGGGTTCCGGAGTCTGGAGGAATCGGCCAACTCCACCTGCAAAGGTTGTCTGGGGGAAATAAATCCTCCGGGTCTTCAAGCACCTGGGTGTCGGGTCACGACGGTGCGGGGCTCAGTTGGGAGAGTTGACTATTTTCGAGGGGGATAGCTGGTTACTTCAACTCATTCTCCCAGAGATTTAGAATAGTAAGGGTTTCCCAGAGTATTCCACACTTAGAAAATAAAATGAAAAAGATCTTGCAGGGTTAGAAACATTCATATAACTATAGTCATGCTGAAAAGTACGGAACATCAACAACACTTTGAAAGACTACACTAAATACCGAATAAATACACAACCATCAGTTAGCATTTTATCAGTAGCAAAAATAAAGAGGTCGTTAATCTACTTTAACATATCAGAGTGAAGGACATACAGAACATTGAAACATGAAATACCATTAACTCAGAAGCAGAGACGTTAACAACTTCATTGCCAAGAATCCTTCCTTCTTCATTAATGTTCAATCTAGCATGCACTGGTGCGTGATACAATGGTGGCTCCAAGGGAGCATCTAACTACTAAGAACAGAACAATGGAGCATTGAGCTCTGCAACTGAGACCAGAAAATCACTTTTGCTATTTCTTATGGACAACAAAATCATCAATTTTTCCGACCCTTGGAAATGGGCCAATTTGCTTATTTATACAACTCTTTCTAACCCTAACCCTATTTTACTGCTGCTTTAATAAAATACAATATCTGGGGGCCGGTACTACCTGCGCCACCCTACAAAAGACCTGGAGACGGAATAGGTCTGCCAGGTCAGAAGAAGAAGATGAGAATATACATCAGACGAATCGGCCTTGAGAAGAGAGCCTGAGAGAAGAAAGAAGAAAGAAGGTCCCCCGGGGACCGAGGCTACATGCCTCATAAATGGGAAATGCGGTACCCTGTCTCCAATGTGCCAGGTGTACCTTTGAACGACGCCTCGAGAAGATCACCCTGTTAGAAGCCAATTGCCGAGCCAATGCCTCTTGATGTGTCCAACTACCCTCTGACAGTCTTTATTAACCGCCTCTGAAAGTGATCGGTCGGCCTCGGGGACCGGGACGCAGATCACTTTAAAGAATACAAAATTGTGGATCCGAAACTCTGGGATCCGGGAACTTACGTTCCCCAAAAGAATAAAGAATGTTTAAAACTCAAGTTTCCCCAGTTCCCGAAGAACGCTCAAGGCTATTTATTATCATTGAAGGCCTGAAGGATGTGAAAAATGCCTTCTTCATCAATCTTCCTTAGGCTAGCCCTTCTGTGTCTGGCCACTTCAACTTGTTCCGCCAAGTCTGGAACATTATTCCTGAATTCATCTGCCATCCTGGCGGCGTCATGGCCCTTAAGCACCATTTTGGTTAGCTTTGCCATTCGAGCCCCATCCATTCCTTCCGGGGATTGATACCGGGATGCCATCCTTTCATCAAAATTCCCCAAAACTGACTCCTCGGGGGTATAAGTATTTGTACCAAGGGGATCAACCCCGGAAGCTTTTATTACAAACGACTTGTATAAATTAAAAAAATATTTCATTGTGTTTATCTTTTCTTGTAAAGACTCTACCAGTTGCTTGGTTACCTCCAATGTGAGGTCCAGTCTGGAGTGCTGAGCCTTTACGAAATCAAATGATTCCTCACCTAGAATTCCGGGTTCGGAAATTATATCTTCTCCCAGGGTGAGGGGTTCTTCGAACTCTACCTTCCACGACTAGTAATTCTCGGCGTCACTCTCCCACTGCTCAATTAGTGCTTCCGTCTGCAAAATAATCTGTCGGGCCGTATACAAATCTGGGAGAGTGGCCACTAGGAAACGCTGGGTGTTTCCTATTTGTAGAGCAACCCAATCGTCTACTGCCAGGGCCTTTTTCTTCATTACTCACAGGGATTCTACGTCGCTCTGCGGTAATTCCTCTGATGTGGAGGTCTATGGAGGGGTGGCGTTGAGGGGTCAGGCCAGCTCTGTAAGTAACCCCATAATTTTTGCACTCTTCTCCTTCTCTGCCTTGAGCCTCTGGGCCTCTTTTTTGTATCGGGCCTCCAGTGCCCTTGCCGCTTCTTTTAGCAGGACCACTTTGCCCTGCTTTCCTCATTTTCCCAAGGATACCTCTGCGATATTGTAATCCGCAGGAACCGTGGTTGCTTCATCGGCGTCTGGGGGAGGTTTTGCCACCACCGCAACTGTTTCTCCGCCTGGCCTAGTTTGAAGGGTATGAACTGTCCGGGCCTTCTTCACTTTTTGGCGGGGCCTAAGCCAAGGCCATCATTTCAGCCAGGGAGATAGGGACTATTGGAGCTGATTGGGATTTCCTTTTTCTGCTTTCTGCCAACCATGAAGGTGGGAGAGGTGGCCTCCCTGCTAGAGTTTGTTCTTCGGATCATCTCCCGGTGTCCGGTGGAAGCTGCTCCTTTTCAACAGGTATTTCCTCTGTTTCCCTCCCTGCTGGAACCTCTTCTGTAGCAACATCTTCAATTTCTATCTCCTCAGCCTAGTCTGTGATGTCAATTGTCGTGTCTAGACCCTGATCGGCTTCTTCAGGGATCTCCTCTTCATGCTGCTCTTCTTCTTCTGCTTCATCTGTGGGCAACAGGGGCGGGATCGGGCCAAGATTTAGAGTTTGGGCCACTGTGATCACCCGCCCAAAGGTTGCCCCCGGGAGTGGCCTTGAGAACAAGGCGACTGGGGTTACGGTTGGTCCTGAAGTTCTGGGTCAGGGTTCCCCAGCGGATGCCTTTGGTTCACTTGATGGTTGTTGGTCCACTCCCGGACCTTCTGTTTTTGAGGCCCTAGAAATAATCTCTGGTTCTGGCCTCTTTTCTTCTGTTCGCTGCTCTTCTTGTCCCGCAACTTCTTCTTCCCGGTCTTCCGGGTCCACAACCTCTTGTTCTTGCTTCGGGACTTCCGTCCCTGCTTATGTATCGCCCCCTTGCAGATTTCTGAACTCATCGGCTGCAAACATGTCAAACTCCTCTTCTGGAGGGGGATTGGCTGGGATGTCTACCTGTTCTGTTTCCTTCTCCGGTTCCGGGGAACTAGAAGAAAGGATTTCCACTTCTTTTGGGAGGGAAGCCCTGGGCGCTAGTTCTGCGTTGGGCTGTTTTATGTGCTTTCTCTTCCTCTGGGTGATCAAAGGTGGCCCTGCATCTGCTATTGCTACTGTGTCCAGAGGATCCACCCCCATCGCCTTCACCATTAAGGCAGCCAGTGATGGGGAGGAAGGAGGAGGAATTGTTTCTGCCATTAGCGGGGGAGTGGCAAGCCTTGTGATTAATTGCTCCCTCATTTGTTAAGAAGCTGCTACAGATTGCCTAATCTGTTCTTGGATGGGTACTTTCTGCGTGGGGGGAGTTGTCTCTATCCCTTTTCCTTTATCTGCGCCTTGTGCAGAAGTCCCGGCCCCCGGAGTCAACCTTGGTACCGGTGGTGGTGCTTTTGTTACCGGCCGGGAGGCTAGGCGCACACTCCCGGGGCATGCCTTCTTAAAATAGGCATGACTTCTCTCGAGCACCTCCCGAGTGAGGTCCTCAATTATGTGGTCCTCCTAGACACCCCAATTCATTGGCGCCAGGGGCATTTTGTCTATCCCCTTCTCTTTATACTGGGGATCTATGGTGGGGGCGTCGTCTGAAAAGCCCGCCGGGAACCTCTGGAGCTTTAGCTCCTGCATCATTCCGGCCATCATTCTGTCGTAATGCCAGCTGCGCACATCCATATCATCCTGGTGATCTACCTAGAAGTCTTCTATGTGTGCGTGGTGGGGGTCTGCAGCCCGGGGCAGTGCCGTTGCAATTCGGCTGTGCGGATCAAAAATTTTTCGCGCCAGATAAAATTCCTACGAGTTGTAACATTGAAGCTCATTATCTGCCTCCTTTGCGGCGGCCAGATTGCAGGTGTAGTTCCCACAGGAGATTGAGAATGAAACGTTTGGGACCTTCTTGTGGGCCAAGAGGGTATGCAGCTCCATCATCTGCCGGCAATATTCCAGTAGCACAATCTTGTCCGCACAATGCTTGGACAACAAGTAGGGTTTCCCAGAGAAGCCGACGACCCTAATGTATGTGTGCTGCTGGAAATGGATGTAGTAGTGCCCATAACTAATAACCAATTTCATTTCCTCCGTAGACAGGCGGTATCCGGCATCCCGGGTGGGTGTGAGCAAATGGTAGTAAACAAAGGAGTCGTTTACCCGGCAGTAACTAGGGAAGCTGGCTTCCCATTGAATCTATGGGAAATGGTCCCACGTTGCTTTCTATCCCCGGCCAAGTCTGAGAATGCCATCTATGAGTAGGCCATTGGAGTGGGGCCTCTGTTGGGCCAAAGCCAAAAAAAATAAGAAGTCATATAGAACTTCTTCTTCTTGTTCAGCTGTAAGAACTGGGAGTCGACATGGTTGGAGATAATGGTCGCCCAGTTGAAGAATTCTCCCTTAGCGGAGATGCCTAAGAGGAAATAGTACATCCACTTTGCAAATTCCTGGGCGGAAGGCTACCCAAATACCCGGGCCAATGCAATCATCCCCATTTGGATGCTTTCCTTGAATTCGGAGCGGGGGATATCTATCCTCATTCTTTTTGGATCCCTCTTCGGGACCTTTAGCCAATGAGTGTTCATGTACACCCGGGCGGCATCCTCCAGTTGGTTGAATTGTTTCAAGGCCTCTGTCCTCGTGACCACCGAGGATCTCTCAAATTGCGGTATTCCCAGGCCTGCTTGGAAAGTAACTGGGTCGAGGGACACCAGTGGAGTGGGGAATCCCAAAGGTTCTGCTGGTGCTAAGATGATAGCCCGGATAGAAGAGTTATAGTGGGCCGCCAGAGTAAGAACAAGCTCCGGAGACTGCACGGAGCATGGGAAGCAAGCTGCCCGAAGAATTCTGGAACCTCCGATGTTAGTCGCAATTGTATCTCCAGCCTGTCGTTGTATATGCATTATCTTTACTAGAGCTTGCATTTCTGCCCAAGTTCTGACACTGGGGTCGGTCATAAATTTCACCTGAGACTCAATCTTTGAGCCCACAATCTCCTCACCCTGCATATACTTCATGGTGAGGGGGAGCTTTGCCAGGGCCTTTTCTATCTTAGACTTTGCCGCTGCCCTGGTCTCGGTTGTGGATGGCAACTCCGAACTTCCGGGAGGAGATGAGGTGGATGCTTCAGACATGGTTGTAAAATGAAGTCCAGAACTGTGAGACAAAGCGACTGTCAGAACATATTTATCAAATTAAATCAGTAACTTCGGGGTCTGGAGATCTTACCACCGCACCATTTGCTTTTCCTGAAAAGTTAGTTTTTTTTGCATGAATATCCGAAAAGAAAAACATAAACTTAGCATTTTCATTATATCTCCGGGTCCGGGAAATTTTGTCACACTTGACGAAGACATGGGATGAATGACGGAAAGGGGGACTGAAGCCCGGAGAAATGACCGTTAGTAAAGAAGAATGTGGAAGCAGGTCCACGTGGACGCCACGTGCGCTAGCATTGAATGGACAGGATGGCACTAGCAGCGGAGTCAACTGTTTGAACGCGTGAAAAGGGAAAGCCACTTGGCCAAAAGTAATTATGCGTGGGAAATAAATGAGGCTCTTACAGCCTTGATGGAGGAGAGAGAAAACTACCTGTTTGAAACCGGCCGAGAGCCAAGTTTCAAATAGGTGGTTTTCTGCCTCGAAGCAAACTTGAAGCGAAAAACCAACAGCAAGGGTGACTCGACCAGCTCGTCGAGCCACCTGGAAGGATATACACAGAGACAAAGGGTATATACATGGAAAGGAGGGATATATACAAGGGTTGCTTACAAAAATATACATATATACATGAATATACATGCAGACGACTCCCGCGAGAAAAACCAGACAAAGCTGAAATAAGAATATACAGCTATTTACATCATGTACATGCTATCTACAAGCTATTCACAAATGATTTACAAACTATCTACACCTGCACAAAAGGCGGACAACCTTCCGGCAGAGCTGAGCCACCAGCAAGTGGCAAAACCAGAAGACCAAAGGAACAACAGAGAAACAAAACAAACAAAAATAGAAACAAGCCAACCGAAAGAAAAACTATAAAACCAAAGCAAGAAGGAAGAGGAGGGAAGCAGAGAAACCAACCTGAAAACGCAGAAGGCGGAGGAAGGAAAAGACTACCAGGAAAACTCTGCTACAACTTTGAATCGTCAAGCTGTCAAGATCACCACCACGGAGCACTAGCATACATCTGAGAATAGTAGAAGGTGTTTAAGCTTTGATTATCACAAATCTCTCTGTAACTGCTCTGCTAATCACTTTGAAAAATTGCTCTATTTCTCTCTAAGTGCTTCGAATATTTTAATCGCAGTAAGTGTGAAAATGACAGGCGAGTCTATTTATACCCATGGTAAAAAGTAATCCTCCTCACTCCAGAGATTTTGGGTTAGGAAAAACACCCAGACTCCGGGCCCAGGGATTCCTTACGATAATGTTCCTAATACTTAGGAGCATCATCACAAAGAATTCCGGAGTCCGGAATCAAACTTCCAACCAAAAGGCAACCTCCGGGATCCCAGAGGGGAAAACAAACCAAGGAAACGACACACTCCAAGGAAGAAAACCCCAGAGAAAGAAGACAAGAAGGAAAAGAAAGACAGGCAAGGCCACAACAAAAAGCAAAGCAAAAAGCAGAAAAAGGGGGACCCAACATTTTGCACATAAAATGTAGGGACGGGGATGCAGGGCATAACAAATGGTGACTATCTGGGACAAATGCCTTAGCACATTTGAGAACCATAGAATCTCTGGTTAGCACAACTGGAACAAATCATCCTCCTGAAGCGTTTGACAAGTAGAGAGCAGCATATCTGAGGGAACCCGACCACATAGGAGTCAGTCTGTAGCCTTTCATTAGTGGTGTCATGTGTGCTTTGGAAGGAAATCAATCCGATGACCTCTGGGAGGAAATAGAGAAATGACACTAATTACATCGAACCAGTCGTCAATTTAATTGTTTTTCCCCTGAGACCAGAGTTTCATCCCGCTTTTCCTCATTACTTCATTTATTTCCAGGTGGGGAAGGCGGTACTTATTTCACCATTGAGCCCAAGCTTAGCTAAAATTCAAATGGCGGTACTTCTTTCACCTATCCACCTATATTTAGATATTTGGAGATGATAAAACTCCAGACCTGGAAGGAATTCCTTTGGATTTTCATACGTGGATCAACCAACCAGTACAGCTGATCTACCCTCGGTGTGTCCGATTACTTGTTCCTTATGTTATTATTGTTCACTGATTAGTAGACTCCCAGAGACAACACCCAATGGAGATTGCCCGAAAATGTGCCATAACCTGCAAACAATCCCAGAGACCGGGTTGATTCCACCGTGATAGAGACAGATTCTAAAGTTCACCATGCCGGAGGCATTGCACCAGAAGCCAAAGTTATGCGAAGCATTCCCGCTCTACAAGATGGAACAGAACACCGGGGCCAAAAGAAATCCAAAAGCGAAAACAAAGACAACAAAAGAAAGAAGGGAGACTGCCCCGGAGGGCAGTCAACAAGACTATTTACAAGGGGATATTTACATATAATACAACTTTAGACAAACTTACCCTTATTCAAAGTAATGTTTGAGAAACTGCCCATTAATAGGCAATGCGACAGGTTCTCTAATCAAGGTGTTAAGGTGGTAAGTATTTGCCCTGTAGATCTCTGAGATTAACTATGGTCCGAGCCAGAGCCATTGGAACTTAGTGTGCTTTCCTTTCTTCTCTCGGGCCTTATCCCACAGCAGGACCAGATCCAAGATCTGAAAAGCCTTATATTGGGCTCTTCTGTCAAACCATCATTTTACTACTGCTTGATGACGCGCGAAATGTTCAAGGGCTGCATCTCGTTGTTCCTCCATCCGCACCAGATTCAGGAGCCAAACCTCCACAATGTTGTCCCTGTTGTTGAATTCCTGCATAAACTATAAAATTGGGATCTGTAAGTTGACTGGGAATACAGGGTTCTGACCATAAACCAAGTGGAATGGGGATGTTCCCAGGGTGGCTTTAATACGAATACGATCTGCCCAGAGGGTAAATTTCAATTTTTGGTGCCAATCCCGGGGATTTTGTTCCAACAGATGTTTGATCACCTCAAGTAGGTTCTTGTTCGTTGATTCAGCAATGCCATTTCCCTAGGGGTAATAGTTGCTGGAGAAAGTCAATGTGATCTTTCAGTTGTAGGTCCATTCAAGTAATTGCGCGGAAGAAAATGCCAGACCATTGTCACATACTAAAGCAAAGGGCATTCCAAACCTTGTGACGATGTTTTCTTCCAAGAACTTGATAACTACGTCCACTGTGTTGTTTTTACAAGGTATAGCTTCAGACCACCGAGTGCAGTAATCAGTAGCAGTCAGAATGTATCGGTGGTTGGTAGACGAGTTGGGGTTGATCTCCCCGATGAAGTCAAATGCCCACTGGGCAAAGGGTTTAGCCTCATAGACTGGTTGCAGAGGTATGGTTGGGTTACGCTCATGATGTGCCACGGTTTGGCAAGTATGACATTTCCTGACATGAGCGTAAACATATCTGAAGATATAGGGCCAATAGTATCTGGCCCGGAGGATCTGATGGGCAGTGGCGTCAGCTGAACCATGCTCGGTTCCAAACTATACATGAAATTCATCAATTATTTTCACAACTTGGTCCCTGTCGATGCACTGGAGGTACACTCCCTCGTAGTTCTGACAGTAAAGCGCAGAGTTTTTGATCATGAAATGAGCGCTTTTCATCTGCAGGGTGCAGTGTTTGTGGGGAGGTAATCCCTCCGGGAATTTTTTATTTAGCAGCAAATACACCAGATCGGTATACCACGGATCCTGGGTAATGGACTCCACTATGTAAGTATGACATTCTATGTGGGGATTCTCTTCTGCTATTGTTCGACTTAGTCCTTGGCCTCGGACTATTTTCATGGGCTACATCTCTAAATCGTATTCCTGGAGGATGGCCATCTATTTCCCCCGTCTCTCGCCCAATTCACTCTGCATCAGCAGAGATTTGACAGCCTAGTCCAAGATGATAGCACGCACTTTTCTCCGGAGAATATAATACCAGAATTTCTTCACGGCGCGAACTAGAGAAAAGGCCTATTTATCCAATGATGAATACCAGACTTCGGCGTACTTAAAGGGGGAACTCATGAAAGAAATTGGTCGTTCCTCCCCTTTAACCTTTTGGGTTAGTAGTGTCGTGGCAGAATGCGGTGAAGCAAACGAGTAGATGTAAAACGGAAGGGAATAGTCCAGACTAGCTAGGATAGGTGCTTCTGTTATGGTCTATTTGATCTGGGCGAATGCCCGCTTTGCTTCAGGACTCCACTCAATTTTGGTATCCTTTTTCATCATTTCGTTGAGTGGCTTGACTATCTCTGTGAAACTTGTGATGAATCGATGCACGAAGTTGATTTTTCCAAAGAAGGATCGCATTTCTTTCTTACTACCAGGCATCTGTAAGTTCAACAATGCTTCAACTCTATCAGGGTCTATGGATATACCCTTCTTAGAGACAATATGCCCTAGCAATTTCCCCTCGGTGACCCTGAATATGCACTTCTTGGGGTTGAGGGATATTTCGTACTGGTGACATCTCTCGCAGATCTGAGCGAGGTGGGCGACGTAATCACGCCTGTCCCGGGAGAAGACGGTCAAATCATCCATGTAGATGATTATGCATCAATTTACAAGGCACTCGAATGCAATGTCCATGGCCTTCTGAAAGGTAGCCCCTACGTTGATCAAACCGAAGGGCATTCTTCTATAAGAAAACGTTCTCCACTTGGTGGTAAATGTTGTTTTCTCTCTATCCTCATATTTGACCATGACCTGGTTGTATCTTGAATATCCATCCAGGAAAGACATCATCTGGGATCCATCTACTATCTGCAACACCTCATCCAACGAGGGGAGAGGGTGATTATCTTTTTTAGATGCCTTGTTCAGATTTCAAAAATCCACGCAAAGGCGGATCTCACCGCTTTTCTTCCTGACTGGGACCAAGTTGGAAACCCATGTAGTATGCCGGATTGGGAAGATGATCTGAGCTAACAGTAGTTTTTCTACCTCTTGACGAATCAGAGGCTCTATCAACGGGTTGACCGGTCTTTGCTTTTTCCGAAAGGGCTTAGCGTCTGGTTTCAGGGGAATGGTATGAGTCATGATGGAGGTGTCATATGTCTTTAAATCTTCATACCCCCAGGAAATCACATCAATGTATTCTCAGAGAACTATGAGAATCTTCTCCTTTTCCTCAGGGGAACAGGAGGTGCTTATGTGGATGATTTTCTCTTCACCGGGCTGGCCGATGTTAACCTTTTCAAACTTTCCTCCCTCAGGGGAGGAGGATACCTTCTCACAGGCCTGAGGGTCCGAATCGAAGATTCGTTCTAATGCAACCATCCCCTTAGGGATAGTGTTGGTGGGCAAGTCCATGATCCCATCGTCTTCATCACCCTGTCCAGTGTCATCATGGTCTCGTTCCTCCACTATTTGATCCTCGAAAACACCAACATTGGCCATGAAGGCCAGGATATGTTGATCATCCTCGAAAACCTGAAAGTGAGTAATATTGTCTGGAATGGAGGGGGTGGGGACCATCTCAACTGAAAATCTCTGGAGTCGTGAGCCGGCCATCGGCTCCAGCGTGCTGGCAGAAATAGCTAGGGCATCCGGGACATAGTTCCGTCGCCGGGGAATAAGGTCAATGCCAAAGGCATCGAAATCTTCAATGAGGCTGCAAGCCCAGTTGCGATACGCGGCTAGCCTTTTGTCATGACATGTGTATTAACTCTGAACTTGTTTAACAACCAACTCTGAATCACCCAGAGCCCGGAGACGGGTGATACCTTTCCTTAGTGCGAATAGGAGTCCAAGGACCAGAGCCTCGTACTCCGTGACATTGTTTGTACAGTTAAACTGCAGCCTATAGGATGTGAGGAAGGATTTCCCTTGTGGGTTGATTAATTCTACTCTGACCCCACAACCCTGTTTGGATCGGGACCCGTCAAATTTAAGAGTCCATAAGTCATTGTTTGTAATCTGAGGTTGGGGAGGGGGAGTTTTCTTTGGATTGATGCTGGGGGACTTGGGAATTTTCTCCCGAACTACCGGCGGGAAAGTGGAATTTATCCCCGGAGGCGTTTCGGTTTGTGATTCCTGGGTGGGTGGTACTAAAGGAGTGCATCCCGTAGAAGTATTGGGTCCCGGGGAATCGGTTCTATGTTCACTCCGGAGGATATCAAGTTGTCGAGTAGCGATTGATCGACATGGCTCACACTCATGATCTGAATGTTTTTGGTAATGCAATCGGCACCAAGTGCCAGATAGGAGTGTGGAAAGAGTCGCTGTGGGGCCTTGAGAGTTGGCTTCAACTCTCACCTTTTCTTTCAAGTCTTGTGCTCTTTGCAATACTACGGGATCCTTTTCGGGGATGAAATCAAATGTTAATATTTCAAGAGGTCGATAGACCCCTAGAGAAGATTCAGAGAAAATGACTTCATTGACCCTCCCCACTTAGGTAAGGGCCTGTTTCATCCGGGGTTTGCTTTCGACCCGGATCTGATTGGATTCTCCTTCCCACGGAAGCCACAAGTGGGTGAAGTCGGTCGAAAAGTATCCATTTAAGGACTTAGACCAATTCTGACTTAGTAACATCCCGTAAGTCTCTGGGATGTCCACGACTTGGATGTCGATGATGCTAGCTATCCTGGGGTCCTGGATAAGGTGTATCCAGGCATTTTTCAGTTCCCCCACCATTTTTACAGCAGTCTTATCCAGTTGGATCACTGCGCCATTAGACAGGGTGGGGTGGAGTCCGAGCTTCTGAAAAATGGATAAGGGCATGATGTTACCTAAAGCTCTGAAATCTACTAGGCAGTTGTGTATATTTTTGCCGTAAATGTTCAGGCCTAGCAGGAAGGGAGGATCCTCATTATTTCCCTGGAAGATGGCCGCATTAGCATCTTTGAAGGAGACAGTCTTGGGAGGGCGGCTAACTACCTCCGGGTTCCCTAAGAGCTTCAGAAGGGACTTCTTCTGCTCGGGACAATTTAACAAAACCTCCATCAAGGTCATGGAGGTGGTGGTCTGCTCTAACGCCTTCATGATATCGAACCTTCCTCCCGGGAACTGGTGATTTTCCTCTGCGAGATCTCTTGCTTGGTTAGAGCTAGGACCTTTTGGAGGAACAGGTCGATCAGTTGTATTATTCCAGAGAGGAGGAGTATCTTTGGTAGGGGGTATAGGCGTGTACACTGGTCCTTTACCCACCTGGCTCCGGGTGTTGTATGGAGCCCCTGGGTTGGTAAAGGCGTTGGCCTCAAAGGGCGGAATGGATTCATCAAAGAATCCCTGTAGTTCAGATTCTTCTTCATCTTCCCTGGAAGTACCGAAGAAGATGGTATCACAGGTGAAGGCACTGTGGGTTTTCTCTTAGACAGGGGGCTCTGGGGGAGCGGTATCGTGTGATTGCTGCCTGTCCAGCTGGGATATCATTATGACTTTCTCTAAAGTGGCACAATTCACCTCATTGTGCGAACCTGTATCATGTAGCCGACACCAATTAGTCATGGGCTGGAAGTCTGCGATTGGTGTAAAATGGGATGGTCCAGCACCATTTTGGTTAGTGTTTTGGTTCGAAGGTGGGCCTTCAGTGTTAGCATTATTATTCCATTGTTGTTGGTTGGGCCTAGGCCCATTGTTGAAGTTTCTTCCCCCGACATTGTTGTTTCGCTGGCCGGAGAAGATATTCCCCCTCTGGGAATTTGAATTTTGGGGCGTGTAAGACCTAGCCTTCAGTTGACCCATGTCCATAGTTAGGGTGGACAGCATTCGCTGGAGGGACTCAACCTCGGCGGTCAACTGAGTGTTAGCATCACAATGGGATGGCTGTGGCTGTTGTTGGCTTCCCAGGAAGGCAGCAGGGTTAACCGGAGTCGAGGGCGGTAATCCTCCAGCTGCGGACGACTAGAAGAAGGGCACTCGGGATGGTTGTGTCTGAGTCTGTTGTGTTTGTTGTGGTTGATTCCAAGGGAAGACCTCCGGACCTGGTGTTATCTGGGTCTGGGAGGGGTAAACATATCGCGCCTGTTGGTCTATCAAAGGTGGCAAGGGATTTACCGCCATCGAAGGGGCACCTATTGCCAGATTGGGATTGTAACCCCCGGCATAAGCAGTTCCGCCGGGGATCATGTTGAAAGGTGTGTTCTGTCCAATCCCGCCCGGGGATTTATTAAGACCACGGGATAACTCTAAGGCCAGGTTGTAAACTTTTTCCAAAGTATCCCGGTCGCCCGGGGCGGTTGTTCTCCAGAGAAGAGTGGCAACGAAAGGGTCCATCGCATTGAGGTATGTCTGTATGGTAACGTCTAGCGAGGGGACAAAAGGGCCTGTGCACCTCTTCAGGGCACGCTGGAACCTATGGTTGAATGCTGTGAGAGGCTCATTGGGTTCCTTTTTGAGGGAGATGAACTGGCTATGGGACCAGGCTGGGTCCACATGCACGTGAAAGGCAGCCAAGAAGGTTTCCTCCATATCCTGCCAAGTGTTTATGGAGTTGGCGGGAAGGTTTAGGTACCAGTTCAACTCGCTTTGTCCCAAGGACAAGGGAAACATGCGGGTCACAACATCTTCATGCTGGATCCGGTGTCGATTCATGGCATCCTTGTATGCCTGTAAGTGTTCTGCGGTCCGTGAGCCTAAGTGCTCATATCGCGGGCAAATCTTCTCCAGGTGAGAAGATAAGTCGTTGATTGCGCCCGAAAAAGTGCCCATTGGGGACCCAGTGTTTCCAAAGTATGCAGCCATTGGGGGAATTATATGTTGGGTAGTTTGAGTACTGGTTCCCGGGACCGTTTGGGGAGTTTGAGTATTCAAAGATATGGTAGATCCCTAGACAACAGTGGCTGGTATGACTTTTGACGTCTGTTTCTTTCGAGCGGGAGGCTCAAGTTTGACAAACCTTCTGGGGTTCAGGGCAGACCTAAGGATTCTTTCAAATTTAGTTGGGGAAAAGGACCCAATCCCACTAAAGGCTTGTCTCCTAAAACTACAACTCGGGGAACCTTCAGGAGGTGTAAAATTAGAATCTTGGGAGGGGGACGAGTTCATGCCCTCCTTCTAGCGCTAGTTTCTGTTGACGGGGTTTTGCTAACCGGGTCCGCCAACAGTCATAAGTTGTCACCGGGTTCCGGAGTCCAGAGGAATCAGCCAACTCCGCCTGCAAAGGTTTTCCGGGGGAAATAAATCCTCTGGGTCTTCAAGCACCTGGGTGTCGGGTCACGACGGTGCGGGGCTCGGTTGGGAGAGGTGACTATTTTCAAGGGGGATAGTTGGTTACTTCAACTCATTCTCACTGAGATTCAGAATAGTAAGGGTTTCCCAGAGTATTCCACACTTAGCAAATAAAATGAAAAAGATCCTGCAGGGTTAGAAACATTCATCAAACTATAGTCATGCTAAAAAGTCTAGAACATCAACAACACTCTGAAAGACTACACTAAATACTGAAGAAATACACAACCATCAGTTAGCATTTTATCAGTAGCGGAAATAAAGAGGTCGTTAATCTACTTTAACATATCAGAGTGAAGGACATACAGAACATTAAAACATGAAATACCATTAACTCAGAAGCAGAGACGTTAACAACTTCATTGCCAAGAATCCTTCCTTCTTCATTAATGTTCAATCCAGCAAGCACTGGTGCGTGATACAATGGTGGCTCCAAGGGAGCATCTAACTACTAAGAATAGAAAAATGGAGCATTGAGCTCTGCAACTGAGACCAGAAAATAACTTTTGCTATTTCTTATAGACAAAAAAATCATCAATTTTGCCGACCCTTGGAAATGGGCCAATTTTCCTATTTATACAACTCTTTCTAACCCTAACCCTATTTTACTGCTGCTTTAATAAAATACAATATATAGGGGCCGGTACTACCTGCACCACCCTACAAAAGACCTGGAGACGGAATAGGTCTGCCAGGTCAGAAGAAGAAGATGAGAATATACATCAAAAGAATCAGCCTCGAGAAGAGATCCTAAGAGAAGAAAGAAGAAAGTAGGTCCCTCGGGGACCGAGGCTACATGCCTCATAAATGGGAAATGCGGCGCCCTGTCTCCAATGTGCCAAGTGTACCTTTGAACGGCGCCTCGAGAAGATCACCCTGTCAGAAGCCAACTGCCGAGCCAATGCCTCTTAATGTGTCCAACTACCCTCTGACAGTCTTTATTAACTGCCTCTGAAAGTGATCAGTCGGCCTTAGGGACCGGGATGCAGATCACTTTAAAGAATACAAAATTGTGGATCCAAAACTCCGGGATCCGGGAACTTACGTTCCCCAAAAGAATAAAGAATGTTTAAAACTCAAGTTTCCCCGGTTCCCAGAGAACGATCGAGGCTATTTATTATCATTGAAGGCCTGAAGGATGCAGAAAATGCCTTCTTCATCAATCTTCCTTAGGCTGGCCCTTCTGTGTCTGGCCACTTCAATTTGTTCCGCCAAGTCCAGAATATTATTCCTGAATTCATCTGCCATCCTGGCGGTGTCATGGCCCTTAAGCACCATTTTGGTTAGCTTTTCCATTCGTGCCCCATCCATTCCTTCCGGAGATTGATACCGGGATGCCATCCTTTCATCAAAATTCCCCAAAACTGACTCCTCAGGGGTATAAGTATTTGTACCAAGGGGATCAACCCTGGAAGCTTTTATTACAAATGACTTGTATAAATTAAAAGAATATTTCATTGTGTTTATCTTTTCTTGTAAAGACTCTACCAGTTGCTTGGTTACCTCCAATGTGAGGTCTAGTCTGGAGTGCTGAGCCTTTACGAAATCAAATGATTCCTCACCCAGAATTCTGGATTCGAAAATTATATCTTCTCCCAGGGTGAGGGGTTCTTTGAACTCTACCTTCCACGCCTGGTAATTCTCGGCGTCACTCTCCCACTGCTCAATCAGTGCTTCCGCCTACAAAATAATCTGTCGGGCCGTATACAAATCTGGGAGAGTGGCCGCTAGGAAACGCTGGGTGTTTCCTATTTGTAGAGCGACCCAATCGTCTACTGCCAGGTCCTTTTTCTTCATTACTCGCAGGGAGTCTACGTCGCTCTACGGTAATTCCTCTGATGTGGAGGTCTATGGAGGGGCAGCGTTGAGGGGTCGAGCCAGCTCTGTAAGTAACCCCATAAGTTTTGCACTCTTCTCCTTCTCTGCCTTGAGCCTCTGGGCCTCTTTTTCGTATCGGGCCTCCACTGCCCTTGCCGCTTCTTTTAGCAGGTCCACTTCACCCTGCTTTCCTTGTTTGCCCAAGGATACCTCTGTGATATTGTAATCCGCGGGATCCACGGTCGCTTCATCGGTGTCTGGGGGAGGTGTTGCCACCACCGCAACTGTTTCTCCGCCCTACCCAGTTCGAAGGGTATGAACTGTCCGGGCCTTCTTCGCTTTTAGCGGGCCCTGAGCTAAGGCCATCATTTTAGCCAGGGAGATAGGGACTGTTGGAGCTGATTGGGATTTCCTTTTTCTGTTTTCTGCCAACCATGGAGGTGGGAGAGGTGGCCTCCCTGCCAGAGTTTTTTCTTTGGATCCTCTCCCGGTGTCCGGTGGCGGCTGCTCCTTTTCAACAGGTATTTCCTCTATTTCCCTCCCTGCTGGAACCTCTTCTGTAGCAACATCTTCAATGTTTATCTCCTCAGCCTGGTCTGTGATGTCAATTGTTGTGTCTAGACCCTGATCGGCTTCTTCGGGGATCTCCTCTTCATGCTTCTCTTCTTCTTCTGCTTCATCTGTGGGCAACAGAGGTGGGATCGGGCCAAGATTTAGAGTTTGGGCCGCTGTGATCACCCACCCGAAGGTTGCCCCCGGGAGTGGCCTTGGGAACGAGGCAGCTGGGGTTATGGTTGGTCCTAAAGTTCCAGGTCTGGGTTCCCCAGCGGATGCCTTTGGTTCACTTGGTGGTTGTTGGTCCACTCCCGGACCTTCTGTTTCTGAGGCCCCATAAATAATCTCTGGTTCTAGCCTCTTTTCTTCTGTTCGCTGCTCTTCTTGTCCCGCAGCTTCTTCTTCCCAGTCTTCCGGGTCCACGGCCTCTTGTTCTTGCTCCGGGACTTCCGTCCCTACTTGTGTATCACCCCCTAGAAGATTTCTAAACTCATCAGCTGCAAACAGGTCAAACTCCTCTTCTGGAGGGGGACTGGCTGGGATGTCTTCCTGTTCTCTTTCCTTCTCCGGTTCTGGGGAACTAGAAGAAAGGATTTCCACTTCTTTTGGGAGGGAAGCCCTGGGCGCCGGTTCTACCTTGGGTTTTTTTATGTGCTTTCTCTTGCTCCAGGTGATCAAAGGCGGCCCCGCATCTTCTATTGCTACTGCCTCCAGAGGATCCACCCCCGTCGCCTTCGCCATTAAGGCAGCCAGTGATGGGGAGGAAGGAGGATGAATTGTTCCAGCCATTAGCGAGGGAGTGGCAAGCCTTGTGATCAATTGCTCCCTCATTTATTGGGAAGCCGCTACAGATTGCCTAATCTTTTCTTGGATGGGTACTTGTTGCGCGGGGGGAGTTGTCTCTATCCCTTTTCCTTTATATGCGCCTTGTGCAGAAGTCCCGGCCCCCGGAGTCAACCTTGGTACCGGTGGTGGTGCTTTTGTTACCGGCCGGGAGGCTAGGCGCACACTCCCGGGGCATGCCTTCTTAAAATAGGCATGACTTCTCTCGAGCACCTCCCGAGTGAGGTCCTCAATTGTGTGGTCCTCCTGGACACCCCAATTCATTGGCGCTAGGGGCATTTTGTCTATCCCCTTCTCTTTATACTGGGGATCTATGGTGGGGGCGTTGTTTGAAAAGCCCGCCGGGAACCTCCGGAGCTTTAGCTCCTGTATCATTCTGGCCATCATTCTGTCGTAATGCCGGCTGCACACATCCATATCATCCTGATGATCTGCCTAGAAGTATTCTATGTGTGCGTGTTGGGGGTCCGTAGCCCGGGGCAGTGTCGTTGCAATTCGGCCGTGCGGATCAAAAATTTTCTGCGCCAGATAAAATTCCTGCAAGTTGTAACATTGAAGCTCATTATCTGCCTCCTTTGCGGCGGCCAAATTGCAGGTGTAGTTCCCACAAGAGATTGGGAATGAAATGTTTGGGACCTTCTTGTGGGCCAAGAGGGTATGCAGCTCCATCATCTACCAGAAATATTCCAGCAGCACGATCTTGTCCCCACAATGCTTGGGCAACAAGTAGGGTTTTCCGGAGAAGCCGGCGACCCTAATGTATGTGTGCTGCTGGAACTGGATGTAGTAGTGCCCATAACTAACCAATTTCATCACCTCCGTAGACAGGCGGTATCCGGCATCCCGGGTGGGTGTGAGCAAATGGTAGTAAACGAAGGAGTCGTTTACCCGGCAGTAACTGGGGAAGTTGGCTTCCCATTGAATCTGTGGGAAATGGTCCCACGGTGCTTTATGTCCCCGGCCAATTCTGAGAATGCCATCTGTGAGTATGCCATTGGAGTGGAGCCTCTATTGGGCCAAAGCCCAGAAAACATAAGAAGTCATATAGAACTTCTTCTTCTCGTTCAGCTGTAAGAACTGGGAGTCGACATGGTTGGAGATAATGGTCGCCCAGTTGAAGAATTCTCCCTTAGCGGAGATGCCCAGGAGGAAATAGTACATCCACTTTGCAAATGCCTGGGCGGAGGGGTGCCCAAATACCCAGGCCAATGCAATCATCCCCATTTGCATGCTTTCCTTGAATTCAGAGCGGGGGATATCTATCCTCATTCTTTTTGGATCCCTCTTCGAGGCTTTTAGCCAGTGAGTGTTCATGTACACCCGGGTGGCATCCTCCAGTTGGTTGAATTGTTTCAAGGCCTTTGTCCTCGTGACCACCGAGGATCTCTCAAATTGCGGGATTCCCAGGCCTGCTTGAAAAGTAACTGGGTCAAGGGACACCAGTGGAGTGGGGAATCCCGAAGGTTCTGCTGGTGCTAATATGACGGCCCAGACAGAAGAGTTATAGTGGGCCGCCAGAGTAAGAAAAAGCTCCGGATACTACACGGAGCATGGGAAGCAAGCTGCCCAAAGAATTCTGGAACCTCCGACGTTAGTCACAATTGTATCTCCAGCCTGTCGCTGTATATGCATTATCTTTACTAGAGCCTGCATTTCTACCCAAGTTCCGACACTGGGGTCGGTCATAAATTTCACCTGAGACTCAATCTTTGAGCCCACAATCTCCTCACCCTGCATATACTTCATGGTGAGGGGGAGCTTTGCCAGGGCCTTCTCTATCTTAGACTTTGCTGCTGCCCTGGTCTCGGTTGTGGATTGCAACTCTGGACTTCCGGGAGGAGATGAGGCGGATGCTTCAGACATGGTTGTAAAATGAAGTCCAGACCTGCAAGACAAAGTGACCGTAAGAACATATTTATCAAAGTAAATCAGTAACTTTGAGGTCCGGAGATCTTACCACCGCGCCATTTGCTTTTCCTGAAAAGTTAATTTTTTTTGCATGAATATCCGAAAAGCAAAACATAAACTTAGCATTTTCATTATATCTCTGGGTCTGGGAAATTTTGTCACACTTGACGAAGACATGGGATAAATGACGGAAAGGGGGCCCGAAGCCTGGAGAAATGATTGTTAGTAAAGAATAATGTGGAAGCAGGTCCACGTGGACGCCACATGTGCTAGCATTGAATGGACGGGATGGCACTGGCGGCAGAGTCGACTGTTCGAACACACGAAAAGGGAAAGCCACTTGGCCAGAAGTAATTGTGTGCATGGGAAATAAATGAGGCTCTGACAGCCTTGATGGAGGAGAGAGAAAACTACCTATTTGAAACCGGCCGAGAGCCGAGTTTCAAACAGGTGGTTTTCTGCCTCGAAGCAAACTTGAAGTGAGAAACCAACAGCAAGGGTGACTCGACCAGCTCGTCGAGCCACCTGGAAGGATATACAGAGAGCTGAAGGGTATATACATGGAAAGGAGGGATATATACAAGGGTTGCTTACAAAAATATACATATATATATGAATATACACGCGGACAACTCCCACGGGAAAAAACTAGACAAAGCTAAAACAAGAATATACAGCTATTTACATCATGTACATGCTATCTACAAGCTATTCATAAATGATTTACAAACTATCTACACCTGCATAGAAGGCGGACAACCTTCTGGCAGAGCCGAGAAACCAGTAAGCGGCAAAACCAGAAGACCAAAGGAACAACAGAGAAACAAAGCAAACGAAAACAGAAACAAGCCAACCGAAAGAAAAACTAGAAAACCAAAGCAAGAAGGAAGAGGAGGGAAGCAGAGAAACCAACCTTAAAATGCAGAAGGCGGAGGAAGGAAAAGACTACCAGGAAAACTCTGCTACAACTTTGAATCGTCAAGCTGTCAAGATCACCACCACGGAGCACTAGCGTACGTCTGAGAACAACAGAAGGTGTTTAAGCTTTGATTATCACAAATCTCTCTGTAACTACTCTGCTAATCGCTTTGAAAAATCGCTCTATTTCACTCTAAGTGCTTCGAAGATTTTAAGCGCGGTAAGTGTGAAAATGACAGACGAGTCTATTTATACCTGTGGTAAAAAGTAATCCTCCTCACTCCAGAGATTTTGGGTTAGGCAAAACACCCGGACTCCGGGCCTGAGGATTCCTTACGATGATGTTCCTAAGACTTAGGAACATCATCACAAAGAATCCCAGAGTCTGGAATCAAACTTCCAACCAAAAGACAACCTCCAGGATCTGGGATCCCGGAGGGGAAAACAAACCAAGGAAATGACACACTCCAGGGAAGAAAACCCCGGAAAAAGAAGACAAGAAGGAAAAGAAAGACAAGCAAGGCCGCAACAAAAAGCAAAGCAAAAAGTAGAAAAAGGGGGACCCAACATTTTGCACACAAAATGTAGGGACGGGGATGCAGGGCATAACATTAGGTATCCGAGCAATCTAACTCAGATCCTCAAGAATCATGCTTCATTCTGGAGACAGTCCTAAATTGATTATCTTTTGAGACAGGTATTGGGGCGATCTAACCCTGATTTCTGAAGGTTGAGCCTCAATCTGGGGATAGTCTTGTGAAAGATATTAATCTAACCAGTGTCTAGGCGATCTAACCTAGACATTGGAGGACTAAGCTTCATTCTGGAGAAGATTCTTGAAATCTCATTGGGTATTGGGGCAATCTAACCCTAATTCCTAAAAGTTACGCTTTGTTCTGAAGGTAACTCTCAAAAAATCTTTACACTATTATCTAGGCAATCTAACCTGGATCTCAGAGGGCTTACCTTCGTATTGGGGCAATCTAACCCTGATTCTGAAGATAGTCCTGAATCTTCATCAGCTCTCAGTGGACATTGGGGCAATCTAACCCTGATTCTGATCTTCACTTCAGACGATTCTTTGAATCAATGCGTTGCTTGCACATCAATTCAAAGAGGGGCAAAATGTAACACCCCAAAATTGGCACCTAATAATCGATCAATTTTGGTGCATTTTCTTATCTTCAAAGTCCTATTGTACTAGGCAAATTCTTCTCCTAATTG
>MU225402.1:293521-314901 GCA_018584345.1 Thuja plicata | reverse complement strand
TTGAAAGGTTATTTAATTATTGAATGAATTATCCTCAAAAAGGGAATTCCATAATTCCATGTGAAAGGACACTTATGTGTCAATAATTCATTTTTTTATTTAAATAATCTTTGCTTATTTGTCTCAATTGGAGAATGAAGAGTCAACTGTTTCTTTTCAAGAAACTCTTCATCCTCTTTCCATGGTTTTCTATAAATTGGACCTCTTTTTCTTCATAAAGGAGGACTTTTTGGAGAGCATCATTACTATAGGCAATTTATCTTTGATTTTCATGCTTTAAGCTTACTTTGTTGCATAATTAGTATAATTTCAATTGGAATTGAATATTTTTTAGCTTTCATTTATGATCTACTTATAAGGCTAACAATTCAATTTTGTGCTTTCAAGCTTTCTAGATTCATTGCAAGTTCAAATTCTAGCCTAAAAGCATTTCTTTCATAGATTAAAAGTACTCTCATTTCTAGATTAGAAACATTTAATTTTCTTATATTAATTGCATTTTGCTTCCATAGCTTAGTTGCAATTCATTCTTAGACTAGTTGCAATTCATTTTCACAGTTTAATCATTTCTCAATTCATAGACTAAGAGCATTTTCTCATCGAATAGTTGCATATTTCTCATAGATAATGGCTATTCTCATTTTCTTGCACTCTTAAATCCTCCATGTTAGCAATGGTCAGGTTGTTGGCTCTCGTTCTGAGGGTAAACTTCAACATCCACATCTAATTAGGAGGCAACATGTGGCTTCAATCGCATTTGCAGAGCAAACAATTCATATTTATCTTTGTGAATTCATCGATTGTGTAAGGACTATGTTGTGTTTGTGTTGAATTAAGAGGTCCACATTCAGCATACAATAGTTTGAAGTTGCACTTCTTCCAGTTTACATGCCATTTCGGCTAACTGCTCCTTCAGGAGTTTGTTCTCCTCTCTTTGCTCATCCATGTTCCTTGCTAGCTCTGTGTTGGTCACCATATTGGATGAATTCATAGAGTCTTCAAAAAATCACACCCAAACAACACAAGCCCAATTCTCAAACTCACTCTAATACGAATCTAATGTAAACTACCTAGGTCCAGTTGTTACTGACAGTCAACTTGACTGTGCTCTAAGGTCTCTTGCACAGACCTTATAGGGTATTGTTTCACCCCAGCTTGAGGAAGTCACTAAAATCTTCACCTCAAGTTCCCTAGACCAAGTTTACACCATAAAGCTACTATTTTATGCTATAGAACCCAATAGGATAGGTTCATTCCCCAAGCTAACCAAGGGGTTCAACTTGAAGAACACAACAACACACATTGCACACAGAATCCATTAAATATGTTCTTTCTTATTCACAAGAACTAAACTATTATAGGATGATGCGATCTGTGTCTATCTCCTTCTCTAATCTATCTCTATATCCATCTCTATTAACTACAAAATCTTTTTTAGCTATATATATACATCCATCAAAATATCTCCAAAATATATGATACTCGTGGACAACTTCAACCACCCTGCAAAGGCGGACAAACTGAACAATAAATGACCCTTCTAGAATAGGAATATTTGTCCCTAATCCTTTCAAGAAAAAATGACATGTAGAGAGTCATTGCAAATGACTCAGCTGGTCACAAACGTCACATCCCGCATTTCTTGGGTCGTTAACTGACATTACCGAGTGCCAGAGTTGTCTTTTCTAAACAACAAAAACATCATTGATTTCCAAGGCTGAAAATAAACAAAGACACCAACGAGAATCACCGATGAACACCACCAACAAGCATCACTGATGAACACTACCAGCAAGCATCACCGATTAACAAAAACCAACAAGCATCACCAACGAACAAGCATCGCCAATGAATAGAAACTGACAAGCATCACCGACGGGAAGTAGCTTGAATTCTTACTTAGAAATGTTCCTAACTTTAGGTGCTCCTAAACCATATGCCACCTCTCAACCTCCCCTAGCTGCATCCTTATGTTCGACAAAGGCCTTTGTCAGTACCTACCCCATCTCTCCTGCAGTAGCAACCAGTCAAGCTATATCTCACTCGGCCCTATAAGTCTTGACACGTCTTTATGCCTCATCCCTCTCTATTTTTAGCATAATCACCTAGTAAGTGGCATGGTTAATCTGGTTTTTTAGAGTCCCCATGTGATTATTCAAAGTGTCTATCTCTACCCACAGTACCGTTACATCCTGTGGCACTAGATCCTCTATGGAGAACTCCCCAGAGTCAACCCTCCTCTATAATGCATCTAGGGAAACATGGGCACTATCAACATGAGCCCTCTTTGTGTTAGTGAGGCCTTGAACTCTTCCACCTTAGTCTATAGGTTGTCCACTCAACCTATGTCATGACATGCTCCCGACACTCTATCTTAAGAAGCCCTCTAATCCATCGCACCTCTGCCTCTAGTACATCATAGGCTTCTTATGTGGGCCCTGCTACCAAGGGTACCTATGGTAGGGGTCCCTATACTGTTGGTCCCTTTGGAGGTGTCTATCCCTCTCCTATATTATTGGTTCTTGCAGGTCATGTACCTATACATCAGGTCTGACACATACCTGACACTCTCATGACTGAGGTGCTCTCTTGCATCTCCCCTGGCTGATGATGACTTTAGGGAATCCCCCACTACCGTTTTGTCATTAATTTACATATCTCTTATTTTCTTCTCATGGGAAACCACCTATGTTGGATCTATCAATTGCAATGGTGTGTACACAGCTCACTAGGTCACATAGTCAGCAGTAGTACCTACATCGACCATATCTGATTGCGCCACCCAAGCCACTGGAAATAATATGCACCAAGTCATCCTCACAGTGAGTTCATCCATGTATCTACCCCAGACACCCACCTCCCTAGTCACATGAGGATGCAGGTCATCCTCTACCACCACCCCCTATTGTAAACCAAACCATCTCATAACCTGAGAGGTCTTGTACTTCTCTATTTGATGAATGGTCCTACCTAGCAAATAATAATCCACCTAGACAAATGAGAGGTAAATCATGTCCTCCATGTCTTCCTCAACCCCAGTCTTCTAGTCCATCAAGACCCATGGCTCATAGGCTTTGTATGGTGTCCAATAAAAAATTTGAACCTCATCTAGCATCCTCCTCCAGTAGCCAGTCTGAGCGACCGAGGAATACCACAATGTAAACCTATACTTGCAGGCATATGGCTCCCTTGGCTGGTGAGACTCCTATAGTCACAGCAGTCTGAGCACTGCAATGTGCTCCCATACCCACACTAACAACAATGTAACCCCTATCCCTAACTTGTGTACCCCACGGTACGCAAACATGTGGAGATCATGATATAACTTCCTGAGAATCACATAACCCAAACAATATACTATCCCAAGCTGTAGCATCTCTACTAGCACTCTTGAACAACCCATCCCAAAATCATGACCTGACATATTTTCCATCATCCTACCCCCAACCAAACCTGATAAGAACAACGCCACCCTCCTAAGCCCCCTGTCCACAGCTGCCTGCCATGGCATCCAGGTTCAGTCACAAAAAATCCTCCTCATCAATCTCCAGAAAGAAAGCTACATGTAATGCTCGCTATCCTCAATCATGTACCATGACACCGGTCCATAGATTGGTATCCGCAAGATCCTCCACATATCCTCTAGTGTGATGGTCACATATCTAGTAGGCAAGTGGAATGTAGTGGTGTCATTGTGTCATCGCTCTACCAGGGTCATCATCATACCATTATGCACCTATAGCTGAGACCATAGGGGCACATAATCTAACCCAACTGTTGAGATCAACCCCCACTCCAACTTAGTCAAATGACCCTCCAAGTTCATCGTCGGAGGCCAATGCTCCCTCGATCTGAGTAGTGGAATCTTCTCCTACAAATTAATCTCACAACCATGTCATCATCTTGTTTCTAAGATAAACCCCCCTAAATTGGGGCATCATGCCCCTAGGTCTTTTGTCGACCCATCCCTGACACCTATTGGATCCCCCCACTTCCTTGTCCCTCAGTGTCTGCCCTTTTGGCGTAGACGCCAGTCTAGGAAGAGATGCTAATTCATGTATCAACATCTCTGATTTCCTATCCCCAACCCATGTCTATGAAGATGCAAATACAATTTTTACATCTTTATAGACATCGGCCCAGTACCTTCATCTATGCAGGCATAGATCTGGAGATTGACGTCTATGCAGACACCAGTATCAAAACTAGCGTCTCTGGTTCAGGCCCCATTTAACCCTCATTAATGCCTAACTACCCACCCCAAAAGCATTAAAAATGGGCAAAACATAAAGTACAAATCCTCAATTTTAATACTCATCGTAGTTTCCCACTTTGATGGCCATCCATGGATCTGAACGTGCTCCCCAAGCTGCCAATTCAACCTCTCCTTAGTCATATTTTCTTCTCTCAAAGCTCTTTTTCTTCAATCAATATTCACAAATGACCTAATTCCCCCTACCCTACTTATAGCCCACACTCCAAAAACAATCTTGTCCCCCTACCACTATCCTATTTTTTCTCAAGTTTTGTTATCAT
This sequence comes from Thuja plicata, assembly GCA_018584345.1. Lineage (NCBI taxonomy): Eukaryota > Viridiplantae > Streptophyta > Pinopsida > Cupressales > Cupressaceae > Thuja > Thuja plicata. The sequence continues at coordinate 310,365 of MU225402.1, read as the reverse complement.
GCCTGTATATTCCTACACTCGTTATCCCTTTGTACATCGAAAATGCTAAAAATTACAAACAAAATTAAAAAATTGAAAAAAGCCTAAAAACTCAAAAATCATGCAAAAACTGTAATAAACCCGGCCACCAACCTCTCACCTCACCTACTCATTGCATATCACTCCCCATCTCACTTTTTCCCTCCCCCTCATCATCACCTTGCACTTCACCCCACCTTTTTCATGTCGCTCGGACACAATGAGTGCAATCACATAATTCTTGCATCTTGCATTATGGAAGGATTCTATTTATTTATTTTTGTCCCCTTCCTCCTTCTCCCTTCCTCCTCTTTCCTGTTGTGTCCTTTTTTTGAGAAAATCTCTCAATGCTTCCCATGTTGCATTCTTTTCTCAAGGGGGAACAACCTCATATCGTCGAAGCTTCGACTCGACTTCTAGAAACCCGAATTCTTCTGGGGCAACTTATTTTTCTTGTCTTTGACATAAAGCCACTTGTGGTGCCATGTCAAAGAGGGAAAAAATGTAGATGTCCAAAAATATTAATTTAATTAATATTCCTCTTTTTATTCATCTAACTATTTAATTTAATCAATTAAATACTTTCATCCTTAATATTTACATATAATATAAATACTATCCTAATGTATTCTATTTAAATACATTCCCTCAAAATTCCCCTTTTAATAAATTTATATTTATTAAATCTCTCATATTCCTATTTCCTCTAAACTGAGATTAATTCAAATCTAATTTGAATAATTAATCTAAGCCTAGCCTAAAGACCTATTAATCCAATCTAGAAGCCTACCCTAAGTCTACTCTACTTCTACCCTACACTACCTATTCCTCCTAATAAACCTACTGCCCCACTTAAGCACACACTAATCACACTTAAGGTGTGATTCCTAACCCTTTTAGCACTAATGGAGTGCTCACACATGTGTGAGAAAATCCTCCCAAGAGAGCCACCCAACTCTCTTAAACTCTCTTATAACCTTGTCTCCCACTCTTTTATCCAAGGTTTCTCAGACATATGTGAGAAACCTTGAGCCTCACAAAGCATTTAATGCTCAATGTGACTCCTCTTCTAAGCCTATGTGTCTCCTATGTGGCTCTTATGTATATGCCACATAGGTGCCACCTCATCTAAGCCTCTTCCCTCCCTCCAAAAATCTATAAATAGAGGCATTCTCCTCTTGCATTTCATCTCTCAATTGTGCATTGTTATTATGCTATAATTTCTTTAGAGTTTCATTGTTAGTTTCATGCTTTTGTGCTTAAATAACTTATAAATCACATGTTAGGATAATATTGGTTAATGAATCATAGTTTCTATCTTACATTTTCGTATCATTTTCATAGTTTAGATCATATCTGAGAAGGATTTGAGACTAGTTCTTCATACTAGATCTTGAATCTCTTCTTTCTTCCAATCTTGCATTCACATTTGCATTTCATTGGGGATCCTCCATCATTTGTGTTTGAGAGATCACATCCACACTCCATATTTTGAGAAAATATAATAAGTCTTTTGTAGGGTGCAACTTATTGTAGCTCAATCCGATGTTATTTGGTTTTCTTAGCTTGCTTATTTATGCTTTTGAATATTATTATGTGCTAACCCACTATTGTTTGGATGTTTGAGCTTGCTCCCAACAGATTTGAGACTTCCTCTTACACAACTACTACTACTACTAAGTAACCTTTTGAAACCTTCCAATTTTTATCATTAAAAGTAACTGTGCAACCTTCATCACCTAATTGCCTTGCTGAAATTAAATTCCTACTCAACCTTGGAACGTGCCTTAGCTCTTGTAGCAACCAATCATTTCCATTTGGCAACTTAACCTTAATTCTCCCCTTCCCAAATATTTTATAGGGTTCATTATCTCCCAAATAAACTAGCCCAAAATCCACTTGGACATAATAAAGAAAATAAATCCTATGGGGTGTATCATGAAATGAGGCCCCTAAATATAGAACCCATGAATCGTCAACATTTTCAAGGGAAAGAAGCAAAACATCCTCTTCAAATTGACTACTTACCACATTTTCCTCCTTATTTCCTTCTTGTTTGTCTCCTTCTTTATTCTTCCGAGACCAACAATCTTTCTTCTTATGACCTAGTTTCCCACAGTACCAACAATCATTTGGTCCTCCTGATTTGAGACCTCTTGCCCTTTTATTTTCCTCATGGTTTCCCATGATTTCCAACATTATTTCCTCTATCTCTTGGTTTGCCTCTACTTTCTTCATTCAACACACTACCTTATGTGGATCCACCCAAGCTTTCCTATGAATTTCCTCACTCAGAATAACACCAACAACATCATCAAATTTTAGGGTATTTGAACCAGAAACAAAGTTACTAATAGCCATTACCAAGCCCTTCCATCTTTTAGGAAAAGAACACAGAATCAAAAGAGCCCTAATTTCTTCATCAAAATTAACATTAACAGAAGATAACTGACTGGTAACTATATTAAACTCATTTAAATTATCAACAACAGACCCACCTTCTACCATCTTCATATTAAATAAAGGCTTCATCAGAAATATCTTATTCGAAGTAGAAGGCTTTTCATATAAATTTATTAGGGTTTTCATCAACTCTTTAGTTGTCTTCACTTTTTGAATATTAAATGCCACTAATTGTGCTAGGCATAAACAAATACTACCAAGTGCCTTCCTATCTAAAATATCATGATCCTCATCAAACATTCTTGCCGGTTGCTTAGATTTTTCTCCCAATGGCTGCCATAAATCTTTCTGATAGAGATAGTCCACCATTTGCATTTTCCATAACTGAAACTTCTGCCCATTAAACTTCTCAACCTTCAGATTACCCTTGTCTTCCATTACTCTCCTTCATCTATGATACCTACATGTAGAGGATAACTAAATATAACTTTCTTTGATACCACTTGTTAGGATTAGAAGATATAAATCTAACAGATACATGCAAATATATCCAACAATGAAAAGGAATAAAGCACACATAAGTAGAACAAGAAGACACATATTTAACGTGGTTCACCCAACCCTGGGCTACATCCACCAAATAGAGAGTCCAATATTATTATCCAGTAATTTCAATCGATTACAACCAACAATCCCTTATAGCTCAATACCATTACAAAAGCTACAATACATCTTCACTCTAACAAGCCATAACCCTAACATCATTTTTCTTATAGAAAACCCTAACTCAAAAACTTGCTTGATGGGTCAACCTATGGAAATATTTGATGAGTCAACCTAGGGAAATGGTTGACGAGTCAACCCAAAAAATGCTTGATGAGTTAACCATTTTTTTTTTCCATGAACTACAAAAAAGTGTACGGTACTTGCCTTATCAATCACCAAAAAACAACATTCTTGTGGCGCCTATGCACTCCTAGTACATTATGCATGTTATTTGTGTGCTTTCACAATGTTTTGTAGTGCCTATCATATTTAGGAGAATATTCTGTGATTTTGAGTACCTCCATAACTAGTTTTGGAGCCTATCCACTTTGATGGGAAAATGCAAGTTGTTTAGGTAGTTATGCATACCAAAATAGCTCCAATGAATGATAGTTGTATGGTTTTTCACTTTTTGTCAAAGAACCATGATGATGGATGAAGCATGTATAGTGTGACCCTAAAGGGTGGCCTCCTTTAAGATTACCCAAGCTAAGGAAAAAAGGAATATGGAAATGTAGGCTAATGCGGTGGGTTCAGATAGCATATAGGATAATGACATGATGAAATGAAAGAAATGTGTGGTCCAAAAGAGTGCACATGTCAAGAGGATTTTGAGATCATGTTTTTGCATTTTATGTTCTTCATTTTTTATCAATACCAAAGGGTCATTTTGGATAGGATGTGGATAGGATAACACGATCAAGATAAGGGTTGATGAAGGCCATGAGTGGATGATTTGGGATTATTATGAGGATGCTAGGGATAGAAAGGGTTGGTTTGGGATAAACAATATTATGATAGGGTAGCATGGACACAACAAGTGAATAGGCTGATGGAAAAGATAATGGATATTGGGATACATGATGCTCATGGATATGTTCAACCTTGTCAAGATTAAAGGTGAAAGAGGGAATACAGATGCAAGTAAGATAAATGATAGGATATGGAAGATGAAGAATATGATGGATAATAAAGGATAAAAAGGTTATGGATGAAACTTTCCCCCAAGTGTAGAGTACAAGAAGTGGACTATGCATACGCCCGTTTGCCAAGTTTTCATCATGGTACTTTCCCAAGGTGCCACAAGAAGTCATTTTTACCATAGGACATATTTATTTCTCTTTAGCTAATTGATTGTTGTCCCTTAGTGGTTGTTGAAAGTATTTAGGAATTAATTAATTCAAAGAATTAATTAAATTAGCCATGTAGGGGGATTAGATGGGCTGTATTTGATTTAATTGAGTTGAACTATATAACTAATTGAATAAATCAATTACATAATTTAATTATTCCCTCTTGGCCTGAATTTAATTAATTAATTAATTACTTTATTAGTTAATCCATGATATTGACTTGAGTTGACCACTTTGACTTTGGTTGACCAATTTAGGGTGTATACAGTATGTTTTTGAGGATTGTTGCTTAGAGATAATGTGTGCACCTTATTGTATTGGCATTTAATATTTGGTACCATGTTCTACTTTAGATATTTATTGTGGCTTATAGTTTGGAATTAAAGTAGCGTGACGAATAAATCTTGTTATTCTAGAGATTCAGAGTATTTATTCAAGTAAACTAAAAGTTAGAGATGAAAGAGTGTCCATAGTGATAGTTCACCAACTATGATAACATTCACATTTGATGCAATAGATTAGTAATGTGCACCAGGTAGTGTAAACATAGTTTATGACCAATTGAGTTTATGTTGGGTAACATATATCATGTTCAACTCCTAATATAACATGTGGTCTTTCAGATTGGGTTGAGTATAATTTTGATTTAAGGAAAATGTGTGTGGTTGCCATGCAGATATTGTAAATATATTCTAGGATAACATAAAGTTATTATTAATATTGGAATGCATATTATTTATATTCTTGGTCCATTCCAAGAGTTTATGGTTACTAGAGGTGGTGATATTTGTGCAATTTATTTATTCAATATGAAGTAGAGATAAATTGAATTGTGTGAATTGAGTTGTAAATATTACACATACTCAGGAGATATTCTGATGCAAATAAGATCAACCAAAATTTGAAGGTTGGGTTGGGAAGGTCCCCATACTATATCTTTTGTATTACTTTTTTGTATATTGAGATTGGTGCCTCATTATCTAAGTTGGTTCTTAGTTCTTGGATTAGCGGATTGTTGTCTCCTTGTAGGTTGTTGCCTACAAATTCATTTGGGGATGAGTATCTCCATGTGTGGTTATAATTATCTTGGGTTAGCGATTGCAAAATATTGTAATTTGTTTATTATCTTTGTGAGGATAGATTTAAATAGTAGATCCAAGTAGCTATTCTCAGTGTGGTTTTTTCCTTCTAGTTTCCCACATATATCTAGTGTTATCATGTGTTGATGTGTGATTATTCTTATCATTCACATAGATGATTTAATGTTAAAGTGATATATGATATTGGTTATAATATTGCATTGAATTGAGATCAAATTTTATATATATATATATATATATATATATATATATATATATATATATATATATATATATATATATTGATTCACTCACCCTCTCGGAATATTTATATGTATATCATGTTGAATTCACCTCACTAATTGGTAGTCCACAATTATCTACTTGTTCTTGTTTATAGGCATAGAAATACTCATTAAATATAAATCACTATATAAAAAGGGGGATATCCTTTTCAAATATATAGTCAACTACCTACAAATATATTCTCTATCAATTATAAAACTTATTAATCATTAGAATTAGGATGTGTGCTTACTCAAAAAAAATTCATATTTGAGAACACCTACAAAACATTCCCTCTTCACTTCTCACTTGATCCTTGAAAATTTAACTTGCACGGGGTTCTAAAAATTTAATTTACCAATAATCTACCTACTAACCTGCGCAGATATTATTGAAACTTTCGACTACTTACCTATATGATTACTTTTATATGTAATGCCCCACCAAGGAACCCTCCAAGATGAGAGCTAAATAAACATAAAATAGAATGGAATATTTTTTTATGAAATATCAAAGTCATTCCCATGCAATAAGAAATTACTAAAGCTAAACCTAAAGACTAGGTGAAACTATCACTAGGAAACACTACACAAGTAGAAGAATGAAACCATGAAACTCAACTGAGCAAGGAGGAAAGGTATATGAAAACCTTAAAAAAGGGACACGAGGTACTTTTATCTATATGAGGTTCAGCTTTCAGATGCAGAGCTTCAACTCAAATCCACACAAGCACTTATAGATGCATTTTAATGTAGATGTTAAAGTGTAGGATAAACTACAAGTCATTCACTTATAGGGATACAAAAATCCCTCATCCACAAATATGTGAAATTTAAGAGCTTTATGACCAATATAGACACATGCTCTCAAAGGTAGGCATACATGCTAGAAAGAAGAGGTGCTAAAATACATACACATATTCTAATATACAAACCATGTCCAAATAATAAATGTGCAAGCACTAATCTACAACTGCAAGTGTTAATTCCTAGAGTCCGCCCAAGTAGAAACTTCACATGAGCTGATTTATAGAACATGCCCATATAATGATTGTGCAAGTGGTGATCTACGAGTGGAGGTGCTAATTTTTAGAATTTTTCCAACTAGAGACCTTGCATGCACTAAAAGATGTAGGCACTAATGTCTAGGTGCATGTGTTGATTCTCAAATTTTGATAATTATATATGGTTAATTTTTCCAAATGATGACATCTACTAAACCCTTATCTAGAATCTACATTAGGAAAATTTACAAGGTATATTGGGTCACCCAACATGAGCCCAAAATGATCTGAACATTTAGGAATTCCTATCTAGATTCACTTGAATTAATTTGAATATAGAAGACAAAAATGAGAGCGTCTAAACACCCTCCCAGGGGATTTTTTAGTGGCAATTCTTTGCCAATTGGCGAATATGTCCCGTTGAGCGTATAGAATTTGGTGAAAAAATGTGTAGTGTACTGTTTGACCGGTTCGCCCAAATTTTATAAAAAACACGTATATTGGTCAGGTTGTTTGCCACTATTTGCAAGTAATTTCACTACGGTAGTGGGGTTGTTTGCCCATTTATCTATTGTATATTTACTATTATTCACCACGGATTAAGGAAGGGGTATTTATCAAGGATTTCCATTCGCCAAAGGCCCATTATCCCAAGTTAAAATTTTATTTGCACTAGGACCCAATTTGCCATGCATCGTAATTCACCGTGTCCCAAATTCTCACCGTATTCGCCTAGTCAATTACTTAAAATTAAGCGGGGTTCACCAAATATTAGTTTTTATCATATGCAAATTTCGTCCCCTTCACCAAAATTTGAAATAAGCATTTGTATATAAGGTTAGTTTCAAGAGATTTAGGAGTACAAAAAATCAGTTGATTCTAAGCTAACAATTGTGATCGATAGCGAACCGGAAAGAATACGAGTCCTTAGTATCTTATAATTATTCAAGTAAAATTTTATTGTAGCCTTAATTTGTTGGAGATGTCATAGTAAAAGTTAAACAGGAAGAGGAATATTGAAGGTGGAGAATCTGGAGATATCCAAGAGAGGCCAACGAAATGCAGAAAAATATCTGCATACTTTGGTGGGGGCAGACACAATGGTGTTGGTCAAAGTGAGGAAGGTACATCATCAGAGGAACCTGTACAACTTTGAGGTTATCAACTTACACAGGAGTCTATTCAACAAACTGGGGAACCTAATAAATCTGGTGACGAAGTTGCAGAACCTAATATCTCTCATGAAGATGACCTTGAAGATAAATTTCAAGTAAATAACCAGTACCAGGATGAATCGATCGACTTCGATGATGATGATGTTTCAATTAACAGTAACACTAAAGGGAGAGGAAAATCAAAATAAAAAATTGATCATCAATGGGAGATGTCCAGGATATTTAAATTTGATTGGGTGAAAAAGTATCCATTCATTGAACCTGAGGACAATCCAATTGTAGGTGAGCCGCCAATAGAATGCATATGTACAATTTGTAGCTAGAAGTATAAAAAAGAAAAGTGGTTGCAGCTTAAATTGGACACCATGGAGAAACATGTTGGTAAGGTTTACGAAACCTCAACTGTAGATGGAAAGGAAATAAAAGTGGTAATATATAAAACAAAGCAGCAATGTCAACATCAAAGGCATGTTGAGGAATATTATTTGTTTCAGAAATTTAAGACGAAGCCTGGTGAAGTTCAAGGTTCTATTAATGCTATTTTTGCAAAAGCAAGTGAAGTAGAAGAACATGAAAAATCTTTTCAATTAAGTAATTTTTTCCATATTTTGAGCAGAGGGAGTTCAATGACAGACTATCTAGAAATGAGTGGTTTGTTACACTTTCTGAAAGTTCCTAACTATCCTATCACTCATTGGTCAATAAACAGTGGATGGTAATGGGAAATGTGTATTGCCCAGGTTGAAATAGAGGATGTACAAAGAAAAATAAAAGAGTTAACCTTTATTGCATTGTCCTTAGATGAAGTTACGATAATAGATAATACGTCATGGGTATGAATGCATGTTTATATTATACAGAATAATGTCCACCAACCACATCTACTAACTGTTGCAAAATTGAGGGACAATGCGACATGGAAAAATTTATTTCAATTAGTAAAGAGCCATTTAATTGAATATGGAGCTATGGATGAATTGACAATAGCGGATAATTTGATCTGTGTTGGAGCGGATGGGGCTTCAATAATGCAATGTCAAAGGAATAGTATTTGCACAAAGATGCAGACTTCTTGTTCACCATATGTTGTTGGAATTCACTGTATGGCCCATAGGATGAATCTTGCTTTTAGAGTTGTGAAGAAGTTTCCTTTAGTAAACAAGGTTGAAGATTTAGTAAGAGAGTTGTACTCATATTTTTGTCTAAGTCCCAAATGTTTTAGGGAATTTTAGCACTTTGATGATGGAATTACCAATGGAAAAAAGCTTCTAAAAGATGTTGATACCAGATGGATCTCTTTGGATGGGCCAACGCATCGAGTTTTTTCCAAATATCAATCTTTGATTGGACTTATGTACGAAAATTGCGACAATGCAGAAAATCAGAGATGTGGCGACTTGCTTCAGAGGTTAAGCAATATAGAGACACTTTTGACTTTAGCATCTCTTCTTCCCATGCTAGAAGAAATGACATTTATTATGAAAAAATCCCAGCAAAGAGCCATGTATATTGCAGAATATGCTACTTTGCGTAAAATGTCATTCCAAGTCCTCGATAATCTTTATCAAAATGACCCAAATTTATCCGATGAAAAATTTCATCACTAGAGGAAACTAACAGATTTGGACAATCCTAATAATTATTTAAAGATTGTTGAAAATGGAGATTTATGTGTTTGTGTAAGGGGATTTCAGATACCAATGTACTATAGTGCCCCAAAGAAGCGAGCTACAAGAGTTACAAGGGAAGATTTTACCAAGATTGTCAAGTCTATAGCAGCTAATGCAAGGGACATAGCCTATAAAGTTTCCTCTGAAATAAGATCCTGATTCCCATATGAACAACTTCTTGAGGCCATGGAAATTGTGTTTCCTCAATATTGGCACTTAAACTCTAAGGAAGATTATCGTAATAGGTTGTTGACTTTGATAGAGGAATTTTGCAAATCTGTAGAATTCAATGGAGTGACTATCAATGGAATTTTAGATGAAGGTATTCTTAGACAAAAATCAGGCACTTTTGCAAGGACTATGAAGCATCAATATTAATTAATGCATAACCCACATGCAGAGGGCTTGACAACAAGGCTTTGGATAGAACTAAAATAGAGCACAATGTTGCGTGATGAAATTTCAAAGTTCTTCAAGCTTGTTGATCTATGTGAAACCACGATATTGGGTTTGGTGGAGGATGAGAGATTTTTCAGTGCTTTGGGATTCCTAAAATCAAAGCTAAGAAACAAACTAGACAAGAATTTGGAATCATGCTTGAGGGTCTATACATCTAGATATGATGTCAATACTTTTCCTTATCAAAAAGCAATAGAAATCTGGAAGAAAAGATGCAAAAGAAGAGGGTTGGGAAACACCATTAACCAATATCTAACTCTGAGTGGGACAACTATAGGTGGAAATGGGAGTGGGATTCATAGAAGCAGAGGTCAAAGTGAAGAAGACACAAATGAAAATGAAGAGAAAAATGAAGGAACTGGAATACCAAAATTAGATGATGATGACGACGCAGACATGAATTGGCAAATTTAGAAAACTTCTGCTAAATTAGCAGTAGCAATCAATAGGTATTTTTTGAACTTATTAACTACTATATCCTATCATTCAGTGTTCATTTTAGAAAAGAAAGAATGTATTATGTTTCATCATTAAAATTTGAGCACAAAGATTATCATTACAATTTACTGTAGTTTGTATCGCATCATCAATGATCATTCATATTTGAATTTGAAATTGTTGAATGAAATTTTGTATTTCAAATTTCCAATAGCATATTACAGAGTAAATCAACTAAGAATAACTAAATAAAATAGAGTAACTCAACATACATTAAATTGGAAACCATGAAAATTAGATAGAGCACAAATTGTTTTGTATTCATTTGCAATACATTACAATTCATAGTAGTTCAAAAAAATAGAGTAACTCAACATACATTAAATTGGCAACCATGAAAAATAGATAGAGCACAAATTGTTTTGTATTCATTTGCAATACATTACAATTTACAGCAGTTCAAAATTCAGAGCAATCTTTGTAGGCCAGTCCAAACATCCTCTGATGGAAGAACAATTTGGTTCATAGTATAGTCACACTCCTGCAACTTCGTTAGAAATTCATATTTGGAAGTGTGACTTGAAAGCACTATTGCTTCTAAAACTCCATTCAAATTTCTCACTGGTTTGATGAAATCCATGAATGTATCAAGAGATAATTCTATAGGAAGAAAGCCTAAATCAGTATTTATTTTTTCCTGCAAACTTATTTTGTAAATTTCTCTTCCAATGAACTTATTTGCATCAAATCCCTTAGGCAAACCAAGACTTTCCAAATTCACTTTCCATTGTTCCATCTTTAATATATTCTTCTTAGCTTTGACATCAATTTCCTATGCTTCCCGTAGCTTCTCACATTTTCTAATGATACTTGATACCTTTACTGAGGCATCAAGGCGGGTGCTAATTCCCTTGTTTGATAGATAACTATCACTCTTCCTGTAGAGTTGTTGCATAATATCTTTTTCTTTCTTTTCTTTCTTGATAACATCCATGTTCTATTCAATGTTCTTATGAAGCTTCACATAACATACTCTCATACTTTGAAGCATTTCAAACCAGCCAAACAAGCTATCAGACATTCCCAATATTTGGCCCCAAATGTGTTCTTTAGTAATCTTCACTAAATTATTACTAGTATTTGTTAAAGTTTGAATTATATTATTGGCCTTCTTTAGTTCTTCTGCCATTTTTTCATAATTATTTTTCTCTTCCACTGCTTTTTTTTCTCAATGATTGGCTTTATCCTCCTGAGAGTCAAATTGCTTTTGCATTTCCCAGTTGGAGGCAGCATTACTCTCCATGGTTTTAAATAACTTTTGTGAAGTGACTCTTTCTTCCTCTATTTTTTAGTAATTTCTTCCAATTTCCCCCTCAGTGCCTTCAGCTATGCCTGCTCCTATTCCTTTACTACTGCCTCCACATGTTCCTGCTCTGTATTTGTTAATGTAGAGGTCAATTTTTTAATATTTTTCTACAATTCTTTCAAATTATTCTTTGAAGCTTTCCTCTTTGCTGAGCTTACTTTTCTCTCTTTCTAGCTTTAGCAGTGCACTGTAGACCACTTGGTTTGTAGACTTTGACACATTGATTTTGTCCACATTTTTAACTTTGGAAAAATCCATTTGGAGAGTGCTAACTTGAAATTCAGACAGATCTATCTGACTCTCTGGTGGGTTTCCATATTTTTTGGGTGGAATAAAAACCATGAATTCCATCATGTCTCTGTTTGGTTCATATATTGGAAAACCCTGTTGGATGCAGGTTGTTCCTCTATAGCTGCAGTAAGGGCACCAGTCTACAATGTCTTCTTTATTTCCTTATTCTTGGTTGTTTTTTCTGCAAATTTATTATAGAAATATTTGAAAAAAAAATCTGGTGTTGCAGAAGGATTTGAATATTTGAAAGGTGAAGCAGAGCTTGCAATGCCTGTTGATCTAACTAATGTTGTTTGATGATTTAAACTTATAGAGGGATTTTTTGAACTTGAAAGTGCAAAAATTTCTTTAGGATCGAGTCTCCATGTTGTGGACGTGGAAAACTTTTGTTTCTTGACACTATCATCTTCTATGGGATTTTGTGTAGATTCTACAGGCCTCTTTAGAGAGGGAACTTGTTGTATAAGTTGCCTAGTCCCACTAGCACCACTGCCACTACTAGAACCAGTAGCAGTAGATTCCCCAATCCCACGCATGGCAATGGATGTTGTTGTGGGCACAGTGGTTCTTGATGAATCTAATGTGTCCTCTCCAAACCCAAGGCCTACACCAGGTCCATGATCAATTTTGTCTATGACAATTGAAATCCAGATGCCATCTCCTGTGGGACCCAAACCACCACCTTTATAACCTATTTTTCTACAATGTTTTCCCCTTTTCTATATACTTGTTTACGGTAGTCGCTGACTCCACTATGACCTGGAGTAAATGCAATTGACAGATTATCATCCTGACTGTCTGGAGAACTACTATCGTATGCCATGGTAGGATGCACCAAATTCCATAATTTGTTAAACTCTATATCCTCGTCTATATCATCCAGATCTGCACTGGTCTTTGGTTCACCAAGATCCTTTCTCATACTCCAAAAATCATTCCATTTTGTTTGAGTCCATTTTCTATCCTTACACTCTTCTGCTATTTTCTTTGGTATTTTTATGTTTGATGGATGAGCACCTTTTTCGTAGAAATTGCTGGACATTCTAGGTTGTATAATGCCCTGCTTTATTGATGTCATAATTTGTGATGATAACTGTTCAACTAAAATTTTTTCCTCAGTGGAAACTTTCTCCATCTCTTTTGTAACGTCATCCCAACTATCCTTGTTTTTCAACTTCTGTAGCAATGGTTTACTTTCATGTTGAAATAAGTTTGCACAGTTCTTATTAGCAACAAGCATTGTTTGAATGATGTTGACTGGTCATACTTCCAGTACCACTCTAAATCAAATTGAAAAATTTCTAAATTTTGTTTTTCCACTTTGAATGCCTTTCTCTCAAATGTTAACCCTCCAATTGAGAAAGGTAATGAAGGGAGCATGCTCTTCTTCGACTAGCTAGTGAAGAGTCTATCTATGCTCTCAAGTTGTAGTACATATTCTACTACAAACACCCTGTCTGTCACATGCATTGGAATCTTCTGGGGTTGAATTTCTGATCTTTAAAACCTTAGCACAGTGTATTCTTCCATTAAGTACCAGTCAGTCAATTGAATTGTGCTTCCAAGTTGGATGCAATCCCTACATGAAGCAGATAATCTGGGCATTGGAGTGCTTTTTTTTTGTACAAGGGTGCCAAAAAGAAATCTACAAAATTACTGTAATTCCTTTTGTTATCATACATCCTTATCTGAGGTGTCCAGTTATATATTGGAGTACCTATTGGACTCATTAGAGTACCTATCGGTCCTATCCCCATCTGAATTTCAAGCTTGTTTCTGTTGCTCATTAATATTGCAGCATGCTTGGCTAGCAGAAGATAGCACAAGTAGGTTGTGAACCTAAATGTCCTAGAATTGCCTATTTTAATCAATGCTAATTGTTCTTGCATCGATTGAACCACGTGTCCAACAAAATTATATCTTACTGGTTCATTGACACAATGGATATCCCAAATCAATTAAAGAATGTTGGCACCCACTTCCCTATTGTTTTCTATTCCCAGGAAAAATGCTAGCGAGGATATAGTATCCTGAACCCATGGCACAAAAATGTTAAAATCATAAGGAGGCTTATGGTTCTCACCCAATGAAGCCTTTGCCTATGTAACTATTAGACCCTTTATAAATGAATTTTTTGCATTTGGCATGACTGCCTCATATTTTTCTGTCAGCAATCTTAGGTCAATATGGACATTACAATTTTGTCAGTCAAACCCTAGGTCTAGCAAACTGATAAATTCTTCCTGGGTTATTGCTAAAATTTCTTCCTGATTATTTTTTTTCACAATTGCTTTTCTTTCTTCATCGTAATTTTTTGCACAAATCAAGACAATTTATGGGCAAGGAAAAACTTTGGGTAACAGCATGCAACCCAAACCTACATCCCACGAAGCAACTTTATTCATTTTTGAACCTATCGTTGGATTAAATTTTATAAAGTTAGACCTCTTTGGCCCAGTTGCCTTACTGCATAATGTATGTTTAATTGATATGACTCTCCTTTGACTGTCGACAGCAGGATCATAAACATCATGATACTCATCAGTGAAACCAGGGATTTCTACTAGTTTTCTGTAGTCTATTAAAGTTTTCCCATCTGCTTGCCCTTGGCCTTGAGTTTTTTCTTTCCCCATTGTTCTTCAGAAGAATGAAAAAACATAGAATCATAGATATTTACTAACAAAATCATAGATAATAACTAACTAATTAAGAAAACCCCACATCCCCAATTTAAGAAAACCCTAACTGTACATGCATTGTGCAAGAATTAAAATTTCAAAATCAAGTTAAACATATTTTTTGACATTACAAAATCAGGATGCATCAGGCTAGATTTCTTACCCAAAATTATATTTTGAAATCTGGATAGATAGAAGTTAGAATGGATAAGGCTCTCACAAATTGCAGTCTCTAAATCTTTGGTGATGGTTTAACAGTTCTTTTTTGCTCTCCTGCTACAAGCCTACGAGTCGATAGGTTATTAAAAAGGAAATGGTAAAAAACTTTCGTTAAAACTTAAATATAACAAATTAAATGAATATTACACGTCTCACGTGTCACGTTTTCTGAAAGATTTTAATGATTATTACATGTCTCACATGTCACATTTTCAGAAAGTTTTTAATGAATATTACATGTCTCACGTGTCACGTTCATCTCTCATAATCCAATGATTGTTACAATTTTAAAATATTAATAATTTAATACACAATAATCAATATAATCATTAACTATATTGAATTCCTTTTGAATTCATGCATTCGAGAATACCTTATCCATGAAATTTTAACTAGTAACCAGTCACCATTAAATGATAAAGTTTGGAAATATTAAATTATTACATGAAACAAAAGTGCAACACAAATATTTTATATTATATTACACAAAATTTCAATACAACTTTACAAATCAATGACACCCATATGCCATATATATTAATGATTCTTATAATAATAAAAAAAATAGAAAAGCACTTCGAATTTCTTAAAATATTTTCATATATTTTATTTAAACATACGTTATTACAATTTACATCATTGCGAAAACCCTGGTAAGCTGCTACCACCAGAGGGAGACATAGTAGAGACTAGGACAAGAAAAAAGACAAAGACATAGTTAGGGACTATTTGGCTGAGGCTCCCTTCCTTATGTATGGAACTTTGAAGAGAGGATAGTCTCAGAGAATTCTTCTAGCCATCGATAGTCCTCGGTATCCTCCAGGTTGTGCCACTTTTGAAGGAAATCCCTCCCAATTTGTACCCACTTCCGATGACGCGTGAGCTTCTCAACATCAAGGTTCAGTAGAAATGGTTGCCTGGGCACAATTTCTCCTAGTTGTAAAATCCTCAGCAAATCATTTGCCCAAGGAATATCAAACCCAATTTCTGCAAATACGACAACATTCACATCGTTGCTAAGGTACTCTTTTCTAAAAACTTTCCTCAAAAGCATGATAATTTCCACCTTTTCCCCACCCAGGTCCAACAGAGCTGCCATGAACCGAGATGAAATGTCGGTGTTAACTCTATACCTATTTTAATTCTCTAGAAATTCATGTCCTAGCACCATCCTTATAGCCTCCTTGGTGAAGGCTCCCAACTATGTAGCTACAGACGCCAGGATTGGGTCTGTGACCAGGCCCAAAAAGGCCTTCTGATCCTCCAAGGTAGTGCATCTTAAACAAATTGGAGTGTCCATTGAAAATCAAACTGATTAGTATTCTAATTTTTGACAAAAAAACAAAGAGAACCGAGCAGTCGCAGACTATTTCCCCAAATATTCTTTGACAATCATAATTTAACGAGCGTATATCATCTATTTATAAGCCCTGATTGAAATTCTTTTGCTGCCCTAAAGATCTAATTAATTTGTAAGTAAAATGGTAACTGTCCTTCAACAATCTCCAAATCTTTCATATTTAATGCAACAGTGGGTGAAATTAGAAACAACACTTATGATAAGACATTTTCTTTCTTTGGAATAATGAAGGCCGAACGTCATATAGGTGGACATAATAATTCTTTATTATAAAAAAAAACTTGAAATGTGTGCCCACTCCGCATAAACAATATGCAAAGTAATGGTGGCAGGAAATGAAGCTTTACCATTGATGTAAGATCATCGAATGGTCAAAAAACAATGTCCTTAAATGACATGATGTTTTCATTTAAGTCTTAACTTTAAGGCATTATTCTATTGAGGTAAATTGGTAATGAATAGATAATGATGTCACAGTTCACACTTATCTGTCATTGAAAAT
>MU225402.1:269873-292932 GCA_018584345.1 Thuja plicata | reverse complement strand
CACGTGTCATTCTTTGAGAATGAAAACTTAGGAGAATGAAACTTTAATAGTTATTTCCAATTATTAAATCGCCATACCAACTATACAACTATTCTCTTAAATCACCAAGTTTATATGTATTTTTGAATTACATTCGCCATGACAAATAATTAATTACAATATATGGAAAATTATTTTGCCATAATTTATCAGTAAAATTTTCCATCTTCACTAATTAAATTAATAATTTTCCTATTAAAATCATTTGTTGTCGCCATATTTTTATAAAATGGTATACGGTATTAAAAAATTCACCACCAAATATCCATAATTTGAACCACAATTCGCCATCAATATTAAAAAAAATTCCTCCAAAAAAATGTGATTCGCCACAATTTTATACTTTTTGGGAGGGGGGGGGGGTTCTTAAAGTTATCCCTGCACCCTCCAGACATCACAGGACACTATCTATGTTCATTTTAACCTATAAACCAAATGTTTTGATGAAATAAATCAAGATACAACATATGCTCATGAGGATAGATAACATACAAGATGTACTTGATACAAACCCTACACTCATAAACCCACTTTAGTACCTAGACCTAATATCATCCCCTTGAATTGAATGATGAATCAAATGCACACAATATCATAGTTCTCTTACCAATAAACACATCTTTCCAATATTATATTCACATCACACTAACCCAAATGAAACTTCCACTTAAACATTATTCATAATTACAAAATCCATTTTCTCATAATACCACATATAATCAATTGGACATGATGCCAAGAGAATGGAACCATTTGATCCCATAGTAAAATTTCTCAAAAAAATACCATTACCATTAGCAATCTCAAGAATTTCACACAAACAATGCATATTAATGCCACATTTCATAAAATTATCAAATGCCCTCAAAAGCATGAAGTTGGATCTAAATCGATCTTACTTCAAAAATTACATGTATAATACCACTAACCCACTATATAATATCAATACCAAAACTATCAAAATCCACGTTTTACAAAATGCAAACTTTGACCAAAAACTAGTCATGGAAGCCATCCACCATTGCTGGACCTCTAAAATACTCAAAAATTCAAACTCAACAAATAAATAATCCTAGAAAAACCATTGCTCCCCTACAATATAACACCTCAAATATGCAATAAAATTTCCATTACACCCATCCAATAAAATTTGGACAACATTTCTTTTTACAAAATTATGTTTTCAAAACCCAATTTGGGATCTTTTAAAATAAGCAATAAAATTATTTTATTTCAAAATAAATTATATTATATTTGATCAAACAAATTATTCACAATAATGTTCAAACAAAAAGATGTATAATTTAAGGAGAAGTCAAATTTCCTATCTCTCAAGTTGTCATAACTTCAAATGGAAGGCAAAATCTACATATAAAAAATGAAGGCACAAAAACAAATAAAAAACAAGCATTTCTTGAGACAAATCCAATGAGCCATCACCCATAAAAATCCACCCAATAAATTGTTCCCATAAAAATCCCAAATATTGAATGTAGGAGGGTTTTCAGAGCAAGAATGAAGAGAATGACTAAATGTAAAAATGACCAAATTCACAATATAAAATATACTTTCACTATCTAGTTTAATAAAATAACAACTAAAATCAATAATTAATTTCCCAAATGAGCCCTATCCATCCAAGCAGGCAATTTTCTTCATTTTAAATACAAATAAGGCATATTAAAACATTTAGATAATAAATTACCATAATGAACATTAAAATACATTCATATATTTAAATGCAGTGATAATTTACAACTAAGCTAAAATGGTCATACACTCTTCATGGACCGACTACACATGATGATTAGGCATTTGAATACTACCAACTATGGTAGGCAAGGCCTAAATAATAAATTAATTTAGGAAATTGTCCTTATTAAGGTATGATGTGCAGGGATAACTTTAAGAAACCCTCTCCCAGGAAAAGGTGTAAAGTCCTTGCGAATCCTACATTATTTTAGGGGGAAAAATTTCTTAATGAAGGAGAATTTTTTTTCCCAAATTAGGAAAATAAAATAGTTTGTATTGGTGATTTTTCCCTGCCGTATGAAAATTCCATAAAATACTCACAAATAATACATTAATGTGGGGGAAATATATATATTGTATGAGGCAATTTTTTTTCTTTGAAGTAAAAAAATTATAATATATGAGGCAAATGATTTTCTTTCGAAGGGGAAAAAATTGTATTGGCGAATTTTATCCACCATTTAAAAATTTATTTATTTTATTGGCTAATCTTTCGTTAATTATGGGAAAAATAAATATTTTATTGGCCATTTTTAAAAGATGGGACTCGTCATGTGGGCCAATGCAAAATGGAAATTTATCAGAGATGTAATTAAGGCAATATTACATCCAACAAATATCGCTTTTATTTGTTGCCAACTTGTTTGTAGACTCAACACGTTGGTATCGATAAGCACAACTAGTCACATCACACATGGACAAGTAGCCTAACATCCATCATTTTATAATGTTAAATGTATTATTTGAGACCATTTGATGATCCTAGATCAATGGTTGAAGTTTAATTTAGGCCCCAATTTCTTGAAGAAAACAAAGTTCTCCAGGAAGTCACCAAAAGGATGACACATATCAAGATTCAAACCTTAAAACCTACACCATAACCATGATTGTTGATTACAACTGGTTAGTTGTTTACATGGACGGTGGATAATGTTGCACGGTCTAAGTTGCCAACTTGTAACTCGTAACTCAGAAATAAATAAATGCCTTGTCAGTGACAAGCAATATTCCCTTTACTGCCATCATTTACATTCTTTAATTGACAATCTTTAATAAATGCATGCATTTATGGGAAAAGTTTACATGGAGATATGAAAGATTAAGGACAATGGATTTAAATTTATCACACGCATATATTTATGGGAAAGATTTACATTAAACATTAAGGACAATGGATTTAATATGATTAAAGAAAGAATAATTAATTTCTAAGTATCAATCAAGGGCTATTTATAGACTATCTAGCTTCTTTCTTCTTCAATTTTCTTTTGGTAGATTAAGATTCAGAGCTGGCGGTTGTTGAAATTCTACCTTTGGTTTTAAGGTTTAGGTTTTCAGGCTATCAAGAATTGGAGATGGAAACTCTAGTCCATTTGAGATGCACATCCACATAGGAGTAGAAATCCTTTTTGGACAATGTCTCTGAAGAAACTCTCACTTCAGTTTGTAGGGAGGTTGGCTCTTTTACAAATGTTGTTGTGTTGATGGTATTGGG
Organism: Thuja plicata; assembly: GCA_018584345.1. Lineage (NCBI taxonomy): Eukaryota > Viridiplantae > Streptophyta > Pinopsida > Cupressales > Cupressaceae > Thuja > Thuja plicata. The sequence goes on along the minus strand of MU225402.1, from coordinate 289,646 downwards.
CTAAGAGTTCCTTGAGAATGTTGATAGATACCACGTCTACACAGATATTACGTCTCATTTTTTTGCATCTCTCCTCGACCTTGGAGGAGAGAAGGTCGAAATGATGATGTTGTCGAGGAAAGTTTTAAAGACAAATTCCTGGTAGACGATGTCCCTGTTTTCATTTTTATGGAATTAGGGGTGGGGTTACCTTGGCCAAGAGATATACCCAAGCTACTGGAGTCGGGCAGAAATGTGGCCCAAGAACCCTTTCTATTGAACCTCAATGCAGAGCAACTGACACGACACAAGAAATGGGCGTGACTTGGGAGGGATTTTCTCCACAAATGATTTTTCCTTGATGAATTAAAGGAGATGGACTACACATGACTTGAAGAATTATCAAAGATTATCCTCTCTAAAAAATTATACTCATACAAAGGGAAAGATGAAGATCCCTAGTTTACCCATTCCTGTCACCTTGTCCCAGCTATGGCTTGCCTCTGGTGTTTTGACATGCAAAGTTTCACTTTTTTGTTTTGTTTTTTTATATTGATACCATCATAGCACTGGTCCACTGCTAGTTCCCTAGTAATACTAGTAATTTAGTTTTTTGGGGCTAGTAGTAAGTACCTAGCAAGTTGCAACCCTAAACCCCCTCATTTTAGCTTTAAAATTTTGGAGGGACTACGATAATTGTAAAATTTTAGAACATATTAATGGAAATTTTGTAACTTCATTTGAGTTTGCCTTTTATGGATTTAAAGATTTCAATTTCATTACATTTTTTGGTTGTTTTGGATACAATCATACCACTAGCACAGGTCCACTGCCAGTGACCTAGTAGGTTTTTCTTTTTACTCTACAATGTAATTTTATGGAAAAAATAATGAAAATTTTGCAAGTTCGTTTCAATTTGCATTTTATGGGTACAAAAAATGATTCTTAGACTTCTCTATTATTGAATATTTTAATTAGTTGTTTTATCTGTGTATTATACATTTAAGTATATTTTAGTAGAAATAAGGAAGCGACGGTATTTCTAATTTTAAATTTGAATATTGTCTATGTCATTGCCTTGTTGATTACCGTCAGAATTCCTAAATTAAAATAACCATTAATCAAATTGTATGAACTTTTTACCCAATTAATTATCAATATCCATATAAAGGTGTCATGCATTGAATTGAGGAAATTAAATATAAATTTTCTAAATATTGTTACTCTATCCACCACATTGCATAGATTTATACAATTAATGTATATAGTGATTAATTTTTTATTGAAATAAAGAAGATAAAATGGGTTTTTTATTAACTTTGAAGTAGTTTATTATTTTAAAAATATTTTTTAATATGCTTTCCATACGAATGGGAATATTTCAAGTTTTTAAAATGATCAGGTTTCTTTATCAGTCCAGAGACAAAGCAAGTTGTTATTTTTAACATTTAAAATAATTTTATTATTGTTTAGTAATTAATTCAGATCAATGTAATATGTAATATGAGGTTGATGTCATGTTTCAGGATCTCTCATTTGACTATCCACTGGTGTGTTGCGGTTGTTGTTGTATCAATTTGTTGTTTTTTTTCGATCTTTCACAAGATCTAGGCAACGCCGAAGGTTTTCTTTCCTCCATGCTTTCCTACCAGCGCCCACACTGAATGGAGGTGTAAATATTTTATTTTAATTAATACAATATTTCGGCTCTAAACTTTTTCCAAAAAAATATATTAATTTAGATCAATTTCATCAAATTAAAAAAATAATTATAAAAAGTATGTGGTCTATATTGATAAATTATATGTCAATGTGCCATATCGATGTGTAATTTTGATTATAATACAAATAGAAATAATTAAATTAATATTGCTAATTAAATTCAATGTCAAAGTCAGAGTTAAACAGTATTCAATATATAATTAATTGTTAAATTTTTATACAATTTTGAGCAATTAAACAATGAAATTATAATTTTCATTAAAATTTGAAACAATTTAATATTTTAGCCAATTAAATTAATCAATTTAATTTCAGCCTATCAAATTGCTTCAATTTTTTTTCATAATATCATATTTTGTAACGTTATTTCATAAATTAAAGTTGATTTAAATTAATTATCAAAATTGAATGAAATTGCATATCTATTATCAATATGTGAAATATAAAGTTATAATTTATCAAGTTAAAAAGTTAATAACTTTTTTATTATAAATTTTAATAATTGATCATATATAATACTAAATTCATATATTTAATTTATTTAAGTAAAAAGTTAGGACTATTTTAAAATTGAAATTGAAAATAAATTACAAACTCAATATAAAATTGTAAATTATTCAGTGTTCACTATTTTAGAAATTTATGATTTAGTGTAAATGAAAAATAATTTAATTTAAATTTAATAATTTGTGGCGTATGGTGTATTTCGGTCTGAAGGGGAAATAAAACTCAATTTTTGCAAAACTCTTCCGGAATCATGACATGTGTCCACTCAGGTTGGCGTCATTCGATGATGACGTGTGACTAATGACAAGGCAAAAGTGAATGGGACCTGCGACACTTGACAGTGACTACCAACAACGGTTGGATGAGCACAGATCAATGACATACGGTGCTTTTTTGGCCGAAAGGGGAATGAAACCCTATTTTTGCAAACCTATTCTCAAATCATGACACGTGTCCACTCACACGGTCGGTGTCATTCGATGATGATGTGTGAGGTGACTAGGTGACTTGGTGCAGGGGCACCCCAAACACATAATAAATACCAAGAATAAAAATATATCCCTGAGGTAGAGACACAATGTAATAATCATGATCCTATTCATATGTAATAGGTTAATATAGATGTGATTCATTAAGACCCAATCTTGTAAGGTGTTGTCCTAGTTTGCATACTATAAGCCACCATGGACAAATGACCATATGGGTCACTAGGAGTCTAAGTAAGGGTTGATTATGGTTTTTTAAGTCTGATTAGGTCATTAGGAGTCAATAAAGTCATGGGTTAAAGCACCCAATCCATTGAGTGCAAAAGTTGCAAGATTCGACAACTTTTTGAAAGTTGTCAAGACAAACATGGTTTTTTTAATAAAATTGTGTAACTTCTGCCCCAATGGTCACCAGATTTGAAAATAGGTTAGGAACCATTGGAGAGGTTATTTGAGACCCACTAGTATCGAATCCAGGGGTTTTTGTTAAAAAAATGATGTTTTGGAAAATTGAAGCAATAAATTTTTTTGGAGTTTTCCTACTAATTTCCTATTTTTTGATTGATTGCTTACTTGTTTGGATTGATGGGTGTCTGAGACCAATTGGATGTGTTGAAGGAGATTATTAGATTTCATTTCATTCTATTCTGAGTTCTTGATTCCAGTGGTTTTCTTAGATCTATCAATTTTTTTCTAGATAGGTCCAAATCCTACTACAACTAGGGTTTCTCAAAAAAAAATTATGTATCTAGCATTTTCATCGTTGGTTTTTAACGACCTTTGGTGAAATGTTATAAGGGGAAATATATTTTAATATTATTGAGTTGGTTTGGAGGGGGCTCTAAGAACGTGGAGAAAAATCCAATTGTAGACGGTCATCTCAATGTGACCGCATGTGCAACATTGAAGAAAAATACTTACAGAGGGAGTTTGGGATGGAACCAACTGATGCAACTTGGAATTGGTGGTTTGAAGGTGTTCTAAGACCAACAGAGTGATTAGTTTGATCAGGGACCAATTAAAGAGGGTACTTGCTTTGTAAATTAGGCTTATTTGGCTTACTTAGGTCTGTGAGGATAGTTGGGATTAGGACCCTTGCATTTGGAATTAGAAGGTACGACCTTAGGAGTATGTGTAACTTGATAAAGGTTATCTGAAACAATCTTGAGTTTGGTGTTCCTTTGGAAGTTTGGGAAGTTGTTCGATAAAAAACCTATCTTGGAGGGCTATTAGCAAAGTAGATCTATTGTGAAAGAAGTTTGTCAGAGAAATGTGGGAGGTAAAATCTAGTGAATTTTTTGAGATGGTTGGATACCATTAGTTAGAAAAAAAAAATGATTTCATCCCATTCCTTCATTGTAGTTGTTTTAATCAAACAAGCCTTGAGACCCTTAAGGAGGAGAAAGGTAGAGATAGGACATTGGTGTGGGTCTTGTCACACAAGAGTTGACAGGAATTTAAAATTGATAAATGAGTCAAGAGATACCTTGTAACAAGTAAATCAACTTGGATTAACCTAAGCTATTGTGGGTGTGGGAAAATAACACTTGGTCTTTTCTGTGGGCTCTACATCATATTGGTATCAGAGCGTAGGAGAATTTTTGGGAGAATAATTGAGTACATGTTAGTAGAATATTTTGAGGGAGTGGCTCAAAGAATGCCTCCTAAGATGACCAATGTAAAACTTTCCAAGAGAGTGAAAGATAATGAGGAACAAAATTGTTTGTTGAAGGCAGAGTTAGAAAAGTTGAAGGGAAAGATGAGAAATGAAATAGATGATTCCTCTGACAGAGAAGAAGAAGAAGAAGGGGGTGATGAGGAAACCCCTAGGAAAGAATAAGAATAAGTTCCCTTAGATCAGAGGTACTTCCTAAATTCTCTCAAGTCTATGGGAGGAAGAGCCATGTATAACAAATCAGAGATCCTTGTCTTTTGTGGAAAGATAGATTCTGACAGTGTCATGGTCTGGATAGAGTCCTTGAATAATTACTTTAAATGTGAAGAAACACCAGAGAATCAGAAGATCAAGATAGCCAAGTCCAAGTTGAAGGGAGAAACCCTCACTTGGTGGAACTTTATTCAAGGAGAGATGGTAAAATATGGAAGAAGTATGATTACTTCTTGGAACATAATGGTCTCTAAAGTGAAGGAGACTTATGTACTAGAGTACTATGAAGTCTAATTACATAAGAGAAGACATAATCTCAGACAAAGAGAGATGGGTGTCAATACTTATAAAGAAGAATTATAAAAATTAAGCATAAAGTCTAGACATAGTGAAAGTGAGAAGGTAGAAAGATATTTAAATGGACTTGAGATGAATATACAAGATGAATTAAACCTATTGTGCCTAGAAACTATCCATAAATTCTATCAATTGGTATTGAAATTGGAGGATAAAATAAAAAGGAGACAAGAGTATAACAATAGGGATAGAGGAAGGAACTCTAGAGGAAGAGGGATCCACCAAGGAAGAGGAAAAAAATTCAAATCACAAGGAGACTCAAGCCAAGAAATCTCTCATGGAGAGGGAAATTGTAGAGGAAATTTCAGAGGAAGAAGGCCAAGTTTTAGAGGAAGGTTTGGAGGAAGGGGTTCATGACCCATCAAATGCTTTAACTGCAACCAAGAAGGCCACATTGCCTCCAAATTCCCAAAGAAAGCACGATCAAGTTCCCAAGGAGATAGAAGGAATCATCATATCCAAGACACCAATTTCCAAAGTGTGAACTATCCTTATTCCTATGGATTACCAGAAAGAGGGGAAGCATTGATGATGAGGAGAACATTACTGAAGGTACCAACCACTTCTGAGACACCATAGAGGAAATCCATCTTCAAAAGAACATGTAAGTCAGGAGGTAAAGTATGCAAGGTGATTATAGATTCTAGTTCTACTGATAATTTGGTTTCCTTGGGAATGATAGAGAAGTTAAAACTTAGAATAATCCCTCACCCTTTTCCATATAAGGTTTCATGTTTAAATAAAGGGCAACAAACATTGGTAGAGGAACAAACATGGGTAGAATTTCAGATTGTTTCTTATAAGGAAAATATATTATGTGATATTGTTAATATGGATGCATGCCACCTTATTTTTGGAAGGCCTTGTCAATATGATTTAAAATCTCACATGATGGACACAAGAACACATATTCAATAACCAAGGATTGAAAAATCATAGAGTTGGTTCCACTGCTTGATGAAAGTAAAGAAAATAAGTAGAAGGAAGAAAAGATCATGCTCATGGGAGGTAAGGAGTTCCTCAAGATTATCCATGAAGATGAGAGACCTTGTTTTACAATCATACCAATGAAAAACCAAAGTAGAGAGCCTATTGTTGATGAGAAATCAGAGAAGAAGAAGATGAATGCTAATAATGAAGTGAAGGAAATACTTGAAAGATACAAAGGCATAGTTGTAGAAGGAATGCCAAAAACACTACCACATATGAGGGAAATAATTCATTGCTTTGATTTTATTCCAAGGGCTACACTACCAAACAAGTCTGCATGCAAATTGACTCCACAATAGAATGAAGAAGTGGCAAAACAAGTACAAGAACTACTTGATGCAATTTTGATAGGGAAAAGTCTGAGCCCTTGTGTAGTACATGTTGCCTTTGCATTCAAGAAAGAAGGAACATGGAGATTATGCATGGATTCCAGCACCATCAACAAAATCACAATCAGATATATATTCTCCATGCCTAGAATAGAGGATCTACTTGATGGTTTGGGAGGGGTTAAATAATTTTCAAAAATTGATCTTAAAAGTGGTTATTGCCAAATTAGGATAAGGACATGTGATGAGTGAAAAGCTGCCTTTAAGACCATTTAAGGCTTGTATGAATGGAAAGTAATGCATTTTGGGTTATCTAATGCCCATAGCACACTCATGAGAGTAATGAATGAAGTTCTCAATGATTTCAGTGGAAAGTTTGTGATTGTATATCTAAATGATATCCTAATATTTAGAAAAAAAAAAAAAAAAAAAAATTTAAAACACCTAGATATGGTTTTGAAGAATTTAAATGAAGAGCACCTAATGATCAATATGGATAAGTGTGGTGTTCATACATGAAGAGCAAACATATCTTGGGTTTGTGATCTCCAAAGGTGATGTGAAAATGGATCCTGACAAGGTGAGTGCAATCCTTTCATGCCCAACTCCTAGGACAATTGGGGATGTCAGGATTTTTCATGGTCTCTCAACTTTTTACAGGAAATTTATTAAGAATTTTAGTCAAATTTGTGGTCCCATGTTGGAGACAATTAGAGGTGGTCAAAAGTGTATGTTTTCATGGAACCAAGAAACGGATGAAGCATTTGATATGCTTAAAAGGAAAGTATCCCAACAACCTCTCCTAGCATTTCTTGATTTCAACAAGAAATTTCAAATTGAATGTAATGCCAGTCATGTAGCTATAGGAGCAATGCTTAGCCAAGAAGGAAAGTTTGTTGCTTTCTTTAGTGAAAAATTAAATGATGCTAAAAGAAAGTATTCCGCGTATGATTTGGAGATGTATGCATTAGTGCAGACACTAAATAAATGGAGGGACTATCTACTCCCCAAGGAATTTTTTGTTTACACTAATAATCAAGCCCTAAGATGATAATACAAGTACTTTCTATGATCTTCCTTCTAGTCTGAACACCAACATTATTATCACCAATAATTTGATCAAGAGAATGATTGAACTTTACATACCTTAGTATCACCATTTTATGTCTAGGAGACTCTTCTACTGATTGAACTGGTTCATCCTCATTATTTTTATTTTCAACTTCTTTCTCCATCGACTGAACATATACGATCCCCCGATCATCTCCTAATATATTCTTGTTGGAACCATCATTTTGTTCTGAGAATTCATCAATCCTCACATTTTCACTTTCTATAAACTTGTTGGTTATCTTGTTTAGACACTTTTATGATTTTATCTTTGTAGAATATCCCAGGAATATTCCTTCATCACTCTAATGATCAAATTTCCCTGTATAGTCATCTCTCTTTTTGTAGCATCTGCTCCCAAAAACTTTGAAGTATTTCACACTAGGTGTTTGATCATTCCATAACTCATAAGGAGTCTTATAGGTTCCCTTCTTCACCTATACCCAGTTCAATGTATAAAAAACAATACTGATAGCTTCTCTCCAAAACATCTGAGGCACATCTCTTTGAATCATCATTGTTCTTGCAACATCAATAATAGATTTGTTCCTTCTCTCTACAATCCCATTTTGTTGAGGAGTTCTAGGTGTTGACATTTGCCTCTTAATTCCATGTTCTTCACAAAACTCAGTGAATTCCAAAGATGAGAATTCACCACCTCTCTTAGATCTCAAGTACTTCAAACTCGTACATTTTTCCTTTTCAACTTGTGCTTTGAACACCTTAAACATATAAAATGCATCTGATTTGTATTTTAGAAAAGTAACCCACATCATCCTATAGTGATCATCAATAAAAATCATAAATTAATTATCTCCATAATAACTTCTTATTCTAACAGGACCACACAAATTAGTATGTATTAAATCCAAAATTTCTTCACATGAAAATGACTTACTGATAAAAATAGAGCTAGTTAACTTTCCCAAATGACATTCCTTGCACATGAAATTGTTTGGTTTCACTAGTTGTGGAAAACCTATATTCATCTTACTCACTTTGACCAAAATATCAAAGCTAACATGACAAAATCTCCTATGCCACAACCAACTATCATTAACTTTTTCAATCAGACAACTCTTTACTATAGTATTCAAATGGAATAAGTTACCTTTAGTTTGTATACTAGTAGCAATCAGATCACAAGATCTTCCAAGTATTATGCATACGCCTCCTTTGAACTCTAAAAGATAACCTTTGTTATTCAACTGTGCTACATTGAATAGATTATACCCTAGACCTTCTACCTAGTAAACATCATCATAATTTGTTTTTCTATTTAGTGCAATACATCATTTTACTTTTACTAAGAAAGGAGAATTATTACCAAACCTTACTGCTCTACTATCACATTCTTCCAGCTTAGTGAACTTACTTCTGTCACTAGTCATATGATGTGTATATCCACTATCTATTGCCCAATCTTCACTGTGATACATGCTAGAAATAAAGGATTTTTTACCATCTACAAGGGGATCCTCCTTAACAACAATAAAGATAAATTCATCTTCTTCATTATCCTCAGATGTCTCATCGGTAACCCCCTCATCATCAGCAACAAAGAAAGTCTTCTTGCTCTTATCCTTTAATATCTTATGCTTTTCCTTCGTATCACCATCAGGACACCTAGCTAAAATGTGTCCAATATTGTTACATGAGAAGCATTTAATAGGTATCTTTCCTTTGTACTTACCGGTTCCTCTAGGTAACCGCCTAGCAAGCAATGCTTCCAACTCTTCCTATTTCTTTTCCTCAAAAAATATAGAACCATAATCATTAGAGTACCTTGACATAGTAGAAGATTCATGAATAACTTCCTTTCCTTTCCTTGTAGGTTCAAGAGACATAGATTCCCTAAATGAAGCTTCAACCCTTGGAACACTAATATCATAATTGCTAAGTTCAAATGCAGCCAACTTTCCAATCAATACATCAAGAGCACCAATTCCAGTTAATAGAGATCTTAACTCCTGAATTGTAGAAAACCTAATGGAATAAAGAGGTAAAAAAATTCTCAATACTTTACTTACCACATCATATTCTTCAATAGTTCCACCAACACTTTTGATAGAAGCAACGAATTCTTTAATTCTTTGACTATACTTCTCAATGTTTTCACCTTCAACCATCCTCATGTCATCAAATTTTCCTTTCAAGCTGTCAACCTTATCTTTCTGCACATGTATGTAACCACCATACACTAACTTCAATTTCTTCCACACATCATAGGTAGTTTCAAGATCTTGGATATCAACAAACTTTGCATCAGATAATGTACTTGCAATGGCTTCCATAGCTATAGTATTCTCTTGATGTTCCCTTAGCTGATTTGCATTGAGAGTCCTAGTTGGTTCAACATACTTATTAATAAAATGATTCCAATAATGGTTGCTCATACCTTTTAGATAAATCTTAGGACCTTCCTTCCTCATAAGAAAATTCTACCACTCCACACCGAGTAGTTATCCCTTGTGAACTTAGGACCTTCCTTCCTCATCATTCTCAGATCTTGAACTCAAGTTGTTAAGATTCACCACAAAGTCCAATTCTCCAATACCAATTGTTAGTCCTAAGGGTCCAAGATTAATGAGAGGGGGGGTTAATTGGTAATCACATGGAAACTAAAATGGGTGAAAACCACGGTGAGAATGGTGACCCACAAATATTGTACTCTTCTGAAGTATGCCATGTTAGGAGCTTAACCCTTTTAGGAGTTTACAAAGATACTCTTAGGTGTCACCCAGTTATGAGATTTACCTCTATCCCTATTAGGATCTTTACCCTATTAGGAGTAACTCTGTTAGGAGATTTTAAACTCAAGTTAATGAACCACTATGTTAAGAGGTTTATAAATAAGAACTATTAGGGTCTACTCGGTTAAGGGAATTGCAATAGGAAACCAGTTAGAGCCACTTGATCTAGAAATAAAAACTCCTTTTCTTGACCAGATCCTTTGTAACACATACATTCTCTTCTTAGAAGACTCTGCCACACCCTGACTTGATCACACCTTCACATCCATGATCTACACACACAAATTACCGATTTCATGATATAAATATCACTGCTCAAGACCTAAGCTTTCCATCACCCTAAATCTCACCCAACACATTTGAAATCACTTTTTCAATCTTCACACTCAGAGAGATCACACCAAAACACACATCCCAATATAACAAACAACTTTACCAAACAAGTCAGCCATAGGATAAACCCTTACAATTTATTTTATCAATAAAAACCAAACACCTTTTGACCAAATCAACCTTCATATTGATAAAATGTCTACCTTGATCAATTTAATACCAACATATCACCACAAATGAATTGAGAAATATCAGCATGAAAGTTAGAATACAAATGATTCATTGCAACTCGATTACCGATCGCCAATTGAAGATCTACCATCGGTAGCTCAAGAGCACTGTCACCTTTCACTGAAACAACTTTTGTAACCAAAAAACATGCTTATCGATCATCCAAATCAGTCACGGTCATAACTATGAACTCGACACAGTATCAACAATGCAATTCTATGATCACGCTACCTAAATCATCATAGATTTGATAAACCAATCAAATCACTCATTGTCGATCATAGACAGTTCTTGCAGTTGCCCTTTCATACTTAAATCAATCATAACTTACACAAATCATACATTCAACAATTGCGATCATACAGTTATCATCTAAAGAAACACCCAAGTCTACCTTAAGGATCACGACTACTGAAACCACTTGCAACACATTGTTCATCCTTCTCATATTCTTGGAAACACACTAAGAACACTAGGTCAATACATGACATCAATGACAACACAATAAATGATAATCTCAACATCAAATCTATACCATCACATCACTTACCATCGCTGCATCAGTTATGCAAACACGCTCACACACCAAAAAAATCAACTAAGCAAGCAACATGTACCAAGAGACCCTAATCTATGAACATGGGCTCTAATACCAGATGTAATGCTCCACTCAGGAACCCTTGGAAACAAGGGTTAAATATGCACTGAACATTTTTTTTTGATAGAAGAGAATACATAACGTATCAATTGCATTAGATAACCACAACATAAGCATGATACTACATGCTAGAGATAACATGATGATCACAACATGATCGTATGCAAGCAGAAGACTTAACAACTCTCTCAAAGGTTCCTAATAAACCATACTCGAGTGGGAACAAAATAAGCACATTTACCTTGTCTCTTGAGAGTTCGGAACACTTCAAAAAACTCCACAAATCATGACCAGACCATCGTCAATGGTCGCCTATCAAGAGCACCAAAAATTTCCTCGTGGCAATATAAGGAAAGAAGCTGACATTGAGCAAAAAGGGGAAAACTTCACCAATGAATACGAATCTGATCTGTTATGGATAGGATGGTCTCTACTCGAAAGAGGGTATCTAGAAATTTAATTAAGTTTTCTAGAAAATTCATGAAAGTGTCCACTATCTCAGAAATGACATAAGACCTACTAGAAATCAACTTTCCCTGAAGCGAGAAAAGAATAACCAGAAATGACCTTTCTTCCCATAAATGACATTATAATGACAAAAAATGACCTTTCTTCCCAAAAATGACATTATAATGACTAGAAACAACCTTTCATCCTAGAAACAACATTATAATGCCTGTAAAAGAAATTATAAGGATTGGAAATGATATTTGAAATTACTGGAAACAACATTTTGATTACTGAAAAATGACCTTTTACTCGGAGAAGACAACATGACCTTTTGGAGGCCTTAACTTTTGCATCTGACGTCTGATCAACTCCGTTTAAAATGTGTAAGAAAGGTCTTGAAGAGATCTATGAAAATATGGACCTAAAACATTCTAGGACATCAAATTTTTTGTTGTCATCCACATGAATCAAGTGCAGTCCAGAAGAAGGTGACCGTTGTTGCCAAAATATGCAACGAACAAGATTCCCAGTACAACCAATGGGTAGGCTTGATATAATGTTAGGATCTAGGACTGTTGCACGCGAATAATAAATTTTTACCACAATTAGATGAAGGTATTTAAAATGTAATTAAAATGCTTATATAAACATAATAATTAAATAATGATAAATTGAATAGAAGAGAGAAAGATATGAGAAGACAAAACACAAGTTGATATCAAAGTTCACCAATTGGCTACGTCTCCGAATCCCTCCAATGGAGTGACTAATCCTTGATTTTGCTCTAGAAAATGGTTACAAGGTCTTCAACCTGTTACAATATTCATGTCTCCTCGGACGATAATGAATTACAAAAGAAAATCCTCCTTTACACATGCAACAATCTTAACTACAAGATCCAAATGCATAAGGACAAAATTCACTATCAAGTCCTAATTCCAACTGTAAAATTATCTCATAATTTTTCCTCCCAAATCACCTCTAAAAAAAAACACTAACTCATCTCCCATTTTGCCCCCTTTTTATACACAATAATTACCAAATATGGTTAATAACAATATGATTTACAATATCACCCATATCATCAAAAAATAACTCACCCACTCTCCAAATAAACCAACTAAAAAAACAAAGGCCTCCCCTTAATTGTAGTCATATGACAAACTATTAAGAGAGTTTTATTTTTAACCCGTCAATCCACTAATTAATTCCAATGGAATAAAATTTAGACCTCATCTAAATTTATAAGTTGATTTGTTAAAATAAATTGTATATTTGACTATCTGTGTAACTTGTACTCTTGTACATATCCACATCATGGATGACATTTCTTGTCTCAGACTCGATCTGGAACAGATTCTCCATTTGCCTATGAATCTCCTCCATCTCTAGTATATCATCCATTGCTGCATCCAGAGCACGTTGTAAAACATTGTTGCACTCATCTAGTCATTCATGTTCAATCTATATTCTATTTAATATTGTTTACAAGGTTCAATCAATTAATGCAATTTGAAACTTGAATACATAAAATAAAATTAATAAAGGATCAACTAATACAGTTTCAATCAATTAATACAGTTTACAAGGTTCAATAAATTTTATTTGATGACATAAATTTGAAATTGATGACATAAAAAAATTTATTTGTAAAAATATAATACATCAACTTATTTCTAAAGCTTTTAATCTGTGGTCTTCATCTTTCTGTTTTGCAAGCTTTTTTCCCTGCTTCATTTTTTCATAATGATCATATGTGAAGGGTGACATTATTCTTAGTCCTTTTAAAGACTTTACATGAGATATGACAACAAATGTAATTCTTGTTCTTTCAATCGATCATATATCAATAGTGGCGTTTGCAAGTGTCAAACCTTGTGATTTGTGTATTGTCAAAGCCCAAGACAATCTTAACGGTATTTGAATTGTAGAACCTCTTTGTCTTGCACTAATAGGAATTGTTTGTGGATTTTGATCATCAAATGGTACTCTAGAGTAACCATAAAACTTAACCATTACATATGTTGGTAGTTCTGTTGGCATGCTTCCAGGTTTGTAGATAATATTTTGAATATATCCTAAATCACCCTTTACAATACCCACTTCTATCCATAGATTTGAAGTTAACATAACTCTTTCGTTCTTACTGATCAATAATTCCATGTCAAGCTCATCATGAGAACTTCCCTCATATAAATTAGTAGTTCCAACTTTTTTTGCAATGCTGCATGCAACAGGTTCTTTAAGAGAATATTATTTTTTCCTATTATGATTTTGAACATTATCATTTGTGGAGAACAAATGAACATTGTTGTCAAACTCTTTATTGATTTTTGTGGCGATCTTAGTTTTTTTTCTTGACATTATCAATTTCCAATCATCAATTGTAGGCTCTGCTTCTCTTAGGTTTGTCAATAGTTGACAAATTGCTTTTGTTGAATGTCTTCTCTATCCTATCTAAATACTTTGTCTAAGGTAACCACAATTCTGAAATTTTCCCACAATACCTTTTCTCGACTATTGCTTGCATATGTTGGTTTGTCTTTAACATAAGGCAACTGACCCAAGTCTCCAACTAAAATCATATAAATTCCTGCAATTATATAAACATAATATTTTGTATTATATACTAAAATCTATAGAATTATTACATATAAATCTTATTTATTATAATATAAATTTTTAATCATAATCCAGTGCAATTGTACATATACCTCCAAAGTTTATGTTCATATCTTGTGGGAAAGCTTGACGAAGTCGATAATCTATGTTCTCTAGCAGTTTCTCTCCAATGAAACTCATTTCATCAATAAATATATATTTGACGTGAGACATTTCTTCTTGAAAACTTGTGAGCCTTGTTCCTTCAAGTTGATTAAAATATTTTATCAAAATTCTTAACTTAGAATGAATTGTGGATGCTCCTATGTTGAATGTTTCAACTCCGGTTGGTGCAAGTAATATAAGGGGATATTTTTTGGGCATTACATTATTGTGAAGACCTTCACTAATTGCACGAATGAGATATGAATTTCTTGTTCCTAATGTTCCTTGATTTATCATATACAATGAAAACCCATTTTCATTTATATGATAGTGTGACATAATTATGTTCACTACTTTTTCTTATTTTTCACGTATAATTGCAATGTTGATATCTTGTGATATATCATCATTTTTAAGGCATCGATTATCTTGCATCATATTGATAAAATTGATTGCTTGATCTGTGTATTTATCACCTTGATATTCATTAGATCAAACTATTTTCCTATCAATATCCCTTCTTCCCAACATATCTATTTCTGAAACATGCATTATCTGACCATGATGTAGTCTAGATATGATTTCCCATTCATGCTTTGTAGTGTTTCCTTGTAATATTTCATTGTTTTCATTTTTTGAGTCACTAATTTTTTCATTATTTTATGCATTTATTGTTCGTTCAACGTGCCAAGCATTATGATTTAATGACTCTCAGTTTGATATTACAGAGTCATTGTTATCTCCAATATATGTCTCTCTATGCTATGAAATGGTATGTAAATCAATAGTTCAGACAAACAAAAATCAATAAATTTTTCTGATTCATGTGAAGGGATGCATAAAAACCTTGGAAATACCCTGACAATGGCTGCTTTTTCCGCGGGCTCCCATTTGTTATCTCTTTTTCTCCTAGGATTATATATCCATGATCTAGCTGCATCTATGAGTGTGATATCTTCCATAGACAATGGCCTTTTTCTATATCCATCAATTATTGATATTGGTTGTTCTTCATTGCTATTATCATCATATGCAACTATAGGTTTGAATACTTCATGTGAAACATTTAGATTAACAAATCTTCTGCTACTCTCGACCAATGGAAGCTCTAATAGCATGTGGCACATTTCTTGAGCTCCAACATCTCTTTCTATAATAGTTTTGGTCATAAACTTCCTATATGGATTTTTTGCTAGATCATCGGGATTAACTATATTTGCAAGACGCATGAGCATTTCATGGTAGATTTTTGAGCTCTTGTATGCTTTTACAGCATATTTGGCAATATAATTTATCACTACATACTCTGACAGAAGTGGTTTTCAATCTATATTAGCTCTCCACAATTGAAGTACGTATTTTATTTCCACCATCAGCCATGTACATGCCTTCTCTTCAACACATGTCCAAAGACTATGGAACCATAAAAAATAAATCTTTCAACGCAATTGAGGATTACATAGATTTGTATACAATATACATGCATATACATATGCATGAATGCAATACACATGTACTCCTATAATAATTATGCATACATTTACATAATTATCCATATAGTTTAATTATACATAAACAAGCATACATACATATACACAATTATGCATGCAAGGGTTTAATTATAGATAATTAGGGGTTGACATAGTTTATTGTTACTTGGTTAGGATTCAATTTGGTTAAACTTTAAATTAGGTTTTACTTGAAGAAGGTTGATTAATTAAGAGTTCCCCTCCTATTTTCCCTTTTTAAGAATAGGGCAATCCCCAACAACTATAGTTTCTGGAGTGGAAGGGAGCTATAGTTGGCCCCTTTAAATTCTAGAGAAAGGTAGATAACTATTCGAAGATCCAATTTGGTTTATTGTTAAGGTTACGATTTAACTTAGGTTATTATTTAAATATTCATAGGGAAAGAGTTAGATTTAGTTTAAGATTACGATTGGGATTTAAATTCATTAAGTCGTATTTTTATAATTCAACTTGGTTTGGTGTTAAGATATAATTTGGTAAACAATAAGGATTTGGTATCCATTCAACTCATGAATTGGGTTCGTGTTAGCTTGGAGTTATGGTCCAATTTTGTAATTTAAGGTTAGAGTTTATTTTGATTCAAAATTTGGGGTCAATTTAGTGTTGGGGTTTAATTTAGTTTAATTTTCAATTACGTTATGCTTTGTGATTTGATTTATGGTTTTAATTTTCATTTAATATTTGTGTTCAATTAGTTCAGGATTAGGGTTCAATTATGATTATTGTTTGATGTGGGGGTTAATGGATAGTGTTCAATATCGTCAAGTTTTAGAGTTATGGTTCAATTTGGTTCAAGATTTTTTTTCAATTTTGTTTCAAGTTACTTTTCAACATGATCTAGTGGGATATTGTCAATTTTTCTTTATCATTAGGGTCAGGTTTCAATTTACTATAAGTTAACGTTCGAATTGGGTATGGATTGGAGTTCAATTTTCCTGTACTTTGATGATTTTCATATTTGTGACCATAATTAGACTCTAACCTTAAATGAACAGTTAAATTAGCACTAATTCTAAACCTTAATTAAATTATAATCATTATCATAATTGTTCCCTAACACATAACCTTAACCCCGAGGGAAAACAAATCTTGTCATGTTTCAATTTTTAGTGGTTTAGTTTTCCGAGATGTTTTAAGACTTTATTAACTTTCATTGACTATGTATGCTCTAGTTAAAGACTTTGAATGATTTTAGACATTTTGTTACGATGTTTTATGGATGATTATATATTTGTTTAGTAAGTTCATGGATGTCATGATGTGCTTTTACTTTGAATGTGTTTATTTTAAAGCGTAATTATATGATCAAATATAAATTGAAATAGATTAATAATGCAAGTTTAATTATTGATTATGGATTATGGATTTTGGTACTAACTCGTACTGATGAAAACTTGAGTGTTGGAAGTTTTGGATAGGTTTTGGGGGCAAGAAAGAGGCCTAGCTAGAGGAAGTTAGCACTCTGGCAGTGGTAGGAAAGATAGAATCTGGCACTCACACACTCACTTAGATAGATGATTATGTGTGTTTTAATGAATTTCTAATCCTATCATCAATTTGCATTCTAAAATACGCATGTGTGCATTAGAATATTTGAATATAGATATTTATTTTTATGCAAAGTTTTGATAGGGAGAGGTGATCATACAATTTATTTGAATAATCACACTTCTATCTTCATTTGAAATAAAGGTTGTAAGTGTTTTGTTAGTCTAAAAATTATCCTTTTTCAAAATTATTATGGATTTGTTAAACGTTTAACATTTGTTGAAATTGTTTAAAATAAAAATATATAATAATAATAATTATGAGTACATATATATATGAATAAAAAAAATTATTGTAGAATATATTTAATTAATAGTATGCATTTATTTTTCTTCTATTTACCTAAAATACTAAATCAAAATTTATTCATCTTATCACAAATCTAACAACCACATTTATGTTGGGCATGGAGAGTCAAAGTGATCCATGCTTAATTAATAAATCACCACACTCATATTTTAAATGGAAGGTGAAAAAAAATAAAAATAATAATAATAATAATAATAGAGAAACTTAAGGGATCCAAAAAAATCTCTAGTCATAGCAAATATTAATGACCAACCAACCGCTTTGCAAAAAAAATAAAAAAAATCTGGTAATGGAGTTATAAGAGGAGTGAGAAAGAGATAATTTGGCAACAGAGATCTACATTTTTTTACTGAATGCTAGTAATTAAGATTGTGGAAGCAAAGATTGATAAGAGGGGAAAATTCCAATATTTTAATGTTTTATTATATCAGATTTTATAACCAAATTGAAAACTCCCAAATTCCAACCCAGACGAAATACCTATCAATATCAATATCATTACTGGAGAATGAATATAAATTCCCTTCTTTTATTTATTGTTCTTTCCCCTTATGTAGGATAGAATGTTTTTGACTTTTATTATTATTTTTAATTTAATAATAATTACTAAGGGGCCATCTAGCCTCTTTATTATTCTTATTTGAATTTCATGTGTATTAAGAAACGTGGGTCCACCTTAATGCATATCCATCTTTCAAGAAAGAGATATAAAAAATAACATTTAAGTTAATAAGTAGTGTAAAAAAAAAGTAGTTACTAAGAATGAGATGGAGAACATGCTTTCCTTTTTGTTGACTATTTTCTTTATGTAAATAAAAAGAGAAATAAGTTATAATTTTATAACATATTTTATATAGCTTTATTATATTTTATTTTATTTTATAGTTTAGTAATATTTCATGTTTTAAATTTTAAAAAAAAAATTATATAATTAAAAATCTAAATAAAGTGTGTGTATTATAGTTTTAATGCAATTTAATCTTGGGAAAAAATGATTTTATAGAAATTGATGAAGTGCTTACATTTGAATGTTATAATATTTTTGGAAAATCTTAAGGAGGATTTTATTCGAATATTAGAAATACCTGATAACATAGTAGTATGATGTGATGTTTTCTATATGGCGATATTGGTTTTTCTTTATTCATGGGTGTCTGTATTTATGGACGAGTGTCGAATATGGGGTAACATTATTAAATGAAATGTTAGATAGGACATAGTGCTACACCAGATTCCATCCACTCTTTCGGTTCTAGTTTGGTAGGTTCTTCGTGTAGGGTTGGGCGCTTAACCTTTCATGTTGAGCACCGGGGGAGATAACACCTCTAAGGAGCTAACCATTCTATGGTTGGGTGGAAAAAACCTCATTCTCATCCTCGAGTATAGCAGAGGATAATATTATGATGGCTAAAGGAGGCGAGATTATATTTAGTATCACTTTATGTTTTACATGATGTATCTACCCTTTAGTGGTCCATTTGTATCATTAATTGTGTTGTATCGACGAGTAGGTTGACCTTAATGTAATTAATGTGTATTAAATCATGTGTGAGAAATTTTGTTGTAATATTTGTTCCTTATAATGTTAATTTTTATTGACTTTGGTTGATTTGCGTTAATTGGGACTAATTGTGTTACGTGGATGTTAGTACTTGACAAATCTTAACTGACTTCTAATCCTAGCTACCAATTTGAAACGTAACCATAAAGTTGCTCTAAATTATACTTCAACCCCTTCCTTAATCCTAAGCTTACACTTTATCTTATAAGTGCAATCTCAATCCTCATATTGATTAAATCATAACCTTAACCTAAAGTGAACAATGATG
>MU225402.1:244487-256294 GCA_018584345.1 Thuja plicata | reverse complement strand
ATTTCATTAGTTTACATCATCTTCAAATTCTCAACAGAAATGTGAATTTTATGCCCTTGAAGTTTTACAGTTTTGGTTTTGTCGTCCTTTTCCTTTGTAAAAGGGTGACAGATTATTGTGCTTTTACCCTGTAGTCTAACATGAGTCTAGTTAGACGAATTGTTCGTGTTGCATACTCAATCACATGCTCAAGAACTGCATCTACCATTTGCGTGCCCCATGAAGTGAGATCATATGAACACTCTGTTGGCAAGTTGACTTCCTGAGGATGCATGACTTATTTTGTGTTGTCATCATGGAAACAAAGTCATATTAAGTTTCTGTCAAATTAAACTTAGAAGACAAAATGACTAAGTATGAAAAACAGGACAGACAGAGTTATACAGCAATCAGCACATCAAGGCATGTGCAAGTGGCTGAATCAGAGTATGCGCGTTCAGATATATGTTCTATGTTTCATGTACATACTAAGTCCAGACACGCATGGTACGGAATGATAGTACGGAGAATTTACAGACAGATCAGTGCACAAGCAATCCAGAAGACAGAGCATGAAAGCCGACTAGTGTTTTGATCAGCGTATATTATTTTGTTATGTAAAGGCCAAGCGCCTATGATAGTATGTTTGTAATAATGTAATTAGTAATGTTGTAAACACGCTTAAGCTAATTAGTTTGGAAGTGTTGTGTATTATGTTTTAGGGCCGACCATAAGTCTTGTTTTGGGTCGCATCTATTTGGGCTTGAACATATAAGTATGTAATGTAAACTTATGTTACAAGTGTCGAAGAATAGGAATGAGAAAGAGATAGAAGAGCAGCACAGACAAGTCAGTATGAGATAAAGCTCTTTAAGAGAGTAAGAGCATCAGCGCATACACGGAATTGATCAGACAACAGTGTCATCACAGCAGTTCACTTTTGATATAGTGTATATCAACTATCAGAAGGTTGTAGCCTTCATCCTATTGAGCAATGAGCTCTGGCAGTGAGCCATATACCTTTAACAGGGTTTTGTAAAGACTACTAACAGGGTCATTGTACTTGCATTGTAAAGACTGCTTCTAACAAAGCAAAAGAACTTTAACAGGTTCATTATACTAGTACAATATTTGTGGGTACTAATTCCCACCGATCTTTTCCTCTGATCAAGGTTTCCCCGTAATCATATCATGTGTTATGTGTTCTTGTATTGAGCTTCATTGGATGTATGTTTGATTTATGTTTGATTTATGTTTAAGTTGCATTTGGAAAATATATACAATATAGAGTGTTATTACATTTGTAGCTATCCTAAAACTTAACAGCTTCGTAAAAAAATTCATTCGGGAAGACCTCCGAAAAATTACAACAAAGCGCAAATTTTATGTATCAATGCCTTAGCCATATTTTTGCAAAGTCAAGAATAGGCTTGGTGGGACCAATCCTATCCAACCAAAAACCAGGGCAGAGGTACGGTTCCCACTCCTGGTTTTAAGAAACAGGCACCCGTTTTATAAAATTCAAAAAATGGGTGCTCATTTCTATTTGGACCATTAAAATAGAAACAGGCACCTATTTCATAAATGGGCTCCCATTTTATTTAAATAACGGGCACCCGTTTCATTTAAATAACGGGTGCCCGTTTCTAAAAGATCTGCTAGAGACAAAAAAAAAGTATTGTGGGCCTGGTCTCAATGATTGACGATTATCCAATCATTTTTATGACATATCCGTGTTGCAAAAAGAATATTTTGAATCAACATTCTATTTTCTTCTCTTGTTTTGGATATGATAAAAAAGGATTAATTTGAATTCAAATTTTGCTGCAAACATGGGATCAAAGCAACGCAGAAAGAGCCAAAGAAAGGTTCTGATGGCTGATGAGGTTGCAGCAAATAAAGAGGAGACAAAACGGCAATGAGAAAGAAGAGCAAGAATTCAAAAACTAAACAATTCTAGAGCATCGAGTTCAACAATCGTTTCAGAAGAGGAGAACAATGAGGACACCATGATGGATGCAGAGATTGAAGAAGAAAATACAATAGGAGCAAATTCAGGTGCATTTTCTAATCAAGTGTTGGATACAGGTATGTCTTCACAGCCAAATGAAATTTATTCTGATAATAAACTTGATATTTTTTGTATTAGCGGGTTACTCTTTAAATCGTTTAGATTTTCTTCCTAAAAATAGAGTAACATATTATGTTGCACATCAAACACCAAAAATTAGTAATGTTAATCATAATGATAAAGGAACTGAATGTCAAACCCCAATTAAAAGTGAAATTCAAACCCTAATTGAATTGACAATCAAACGACAATTAAGATGGACAATGTGTATGTAGACATAGAAACGCCAATTGAGAAAGAAACCCATTTGAATGATAATGAAAGGAATGAACAATTTCAAATTAAAAGTGATGTGCAAGACAATCTGCGTGGTTTGGTTTCATGGAGACAGATTAGGACACACGCGACTAGATTGTTTAGACAATTATAATAAGAAATTTGAGTTCCAATGTCAACTAATGTTACAACTAATTAAAATGACTAAAATGTGAAAAGTGATGAAGAGGTTAGGCATTTATGTGAAATCCAAGAAGAAGGATGAGTCTCTAAAACAAGTTGTATCGACTGTTGCTAGTGCCTTTGACACAATCAGAAAGAAAAGTCGTTCTAAAGATAGGAATGTGGCACAACGAGCAATAACAACAACTTTAGTAAACAAAACTACTTCTGATAAAAGAATGATAACAAACATAAGTAGATACCTTAATATTCATCATAAAACTTTAGCAAGAGTTGTAAAGAGAAGAGTTAACTTTGAAAGTGATCCGGCAAACAATTTGTGGAGCTTTAGTGGAAAACAGGTTTGACATGAAACTTACTGGTGAAGTCAAAATTTTGTTTGAAAATTTTTGGCACGATAATACAATAGTATCACCTAGTGCCAGAGATGTTCTTAAATTAAGAGTCGGCTCAAAAATTCGTGATCCACATCCAAAACATCTTTTAGATGACTCAAACTGAATTGTATATAAAAAAATTGGATGTTAAGGTGTTAACTATTAGTATTAGTCAAAGATCTTTTGAAAAATGTAAACCATGGTATGTAAGGATTAACAAGGAAAGAGTAACGTGTTGTTGCAAAACTCATGTTCAATTTCGTTATCATTATGATGTATTTTGGTCTATACGTTCTACCATGCATACTAATGAAATGTTGCAAGAATGTGGTATAAATATACCACCTCAAACTATAAAAGAGTTATATCAGGTTTGTTTTGTAACCCGCTTAATGAGCATTTTTTTCTTTTGAATGCATGTGTTTCTGGTGTATGTGATGTATGTGGCAATCTTGCGTTTTTAGATGAACGTTTGCATGAAAATCTTTCAATTGATTTTGGTCATCAATTAGTTGATGTAAAAAGATTTAAAACTATTGAGTATCCATTGAAGAATGGAAAGGTTGGAAAATGGTGTGATCTAATTACTGAAAAAGTTAGTGTTCATGCATTCATGAATGAATTCAAGAATAAGGTTGTACCTAAATATGTGAAACACTCAAAATGTTAGATGGCTTGATGGACAATGTCGCATATACAATAATACATTTCCAATTGGTAGTATACTTTCAGTCGTTGACTTTGCAGAAAACTACACACTTGCACCACAAGATGAGATCCAATCACAATATTATAATTCAGTGCAAGTAACAATGTTTGTTCATATTGTCTATAGGCATGCCCCTGATAGTACAGAAGAGGATCGAATAATTTTGTGAGTATCATTTCTATATGAGTGATAATAAATTGCACTCATCAAAGTTTGTCCAGTATTAAGACATTTTATGAGAATTTAAGGGAGAGAGAAATTCATATAACACAACATCTAATATGGTCAGATAATTGCACAGGGCAATTCAAGAATGCTAGAATGTTTTATTGGTTGAGTAGGATACATAAGAAAATTAACGTCCAACATATTTGGAGTTTTTTTAGGCTGGACATGGTAAAGGAGAACATGGTGATCCATATGCGTGTTAAGAGAGCCCTATGTAGAGAGCAACTCAGATTTGAGGAAAAGGCAAAAAATTAAAGATGCACGTGCAATTGTTGAGTGGTGTAAAACAAGTTTGTCTACATGATCAAGTTAGAACTCTACAATCAAACGTTTCTTCTAACTAGTTGAAGAGAATAATATCCTTTCAAGATATGATTGTGATACAATCAGCAGTTGTGGTAAATGACATTCATTTATGACTTCTAATTTTAACACTTCGACTATATGGACTAGAGATCTTGTATGTTTTTGTCAATTTTGTGTTGCAGGTGAATGGGAAGAATGTGAGAATATGGAATGGGTTGAAGAATGACAACGGAAATCCTTAACACCTAGTGAGCCACAAGATCAAGATGATATAAGAATGAAAATCTAAATCATGCATTTGCATCAGAAGATTATGATCGTGTTTCAGACCTCATACAACCTAGTGATTTAATTCAATTTCTTGTAAAACATTAAACTATATTATTAATGTGTCATATGATTTATTATTGTATTTGAATTAAACATCTAAGAATTTTTATTTGTACATGTACTTAATTTTTTTTCCAAGACGTGTGTTGTTGCACCCGTGGATAATGAAGAGCAGACTAATTATTGGCTAGCACGATATGTAGAACCTAAGAAAAAGTTGATATGTCATAAGCGTATCCAATTGGGTCTGTTGTGGTTGTTGGTACATGGCTACGCAAATACCTAACAAGAAGGAATGGCTTGCCAACTTTTGAAGACTACCAATCATAAATGAAGATTATACATTATTCCCATTTGGTAGTGGCAACAAATATCAAATTGGAAAGATACAAAGGGAGACCTACTAATAAAATATTATGGACAACTAGACAACATAGATAAATGTCAAACAACTTGTGCATTTTACAACTTTTGGCTAATCAAAGTTGTAATACTAGGGGCTCGTGCAATTTATTTTTTTAACTTTTGAATCCTATAAATGAATTTTATATATAAATACATATTTTTTAACATTTCAACATTCATTTTTATGATGCAATACCTCTAGAAGAACATAGACATGAACTATTTATGCAATTCAATGCACACTTGTATTCGTCCAATTTTGGTTTTATAAAACACATGAGCTCACTTTTATTCATGTCCAATTTTATTTTAAATATAAGTTGAATGCATAGTTGTATATTGTCCTATACATTCACTCATGGATAATGATATATAATTATTTGTATATCCATATTTCATAGTTCAAATTAATCTTGAAGTCAGTATTAGTTACATTATATATTGTTGCATGCCAATTATATTTAATAAGTTATTTGATTAATGATATTTTTAAAATCAATTGCTCGTCTATTACAATTGATATTTAATTTAAATACAATTGAATACTATTTTTAATCTTGAAATCAGTATTAGTTACATTATATATTGTTGCATGCCAATTATATTTAATAAGTTATTTGATTAATGGTATTTTTAAAATCAATTGCTCATCTATTACAATTGATATTTAATTTAAATACAATTGAATACTATTAATGATAAAATTTCAATTGATATTTAATTACAATTGATATCAAGAAAAACTCATATATTACATGTAAACTCACATATATCCAGATTCAAACCACAAGTACAAATAATATGATAACAAGTACTGATAATATATAATAAGTCATAATAACACAAGTCCAAATAACATGATAAAAAAGTACTAATAACACAAGTCCAAATAACATGATAAAAATAAAACGATAACAAGTCCTAATAACACAAGTCCAAATAACATGATAACATGTGAGCCGTCATAAAATATCCATCATACACTCATAACAAGGTCCAACATGTGAAAAAAAAGAGTATAAAATGTTCATCATATGATAACAAGGTCTAACTCTGCTCGTTTAGCTTATCTGCAGTTCTCTTCACTCCACATGAAGGTGACTGGGATGCACCATCATGATGCACCTCATCCTCCTGTACATTTTTCAAAGATCGCATCAGAAGACCATGTGTGTTTAATTCAAATGACTTGCATAATTAACTTAAAAAGTAAAATTAATATTAATGAACATTTCAAATTTTACCATGTGTCCATGCGGTGTAATGCCCTCGGTGGGACAAGGAGGTCCTCTCTCAGCAACATCAACAGTAGATGCAGTCAAGACCTATTTTAAAAAGAGTGAAATAATGTATAATTCAAATGACTTGCATAATTCACTTAACTATTAAAAAATTTAATATTAATGAATATATTAAAAATTTTACCATGTGTCCATGTTGTCTAATGCCCTCAGTGGGACAAGGTCCTCTCTCAGCAACATCAAAAGTTGATGCAATCAAGTCTTGTAAAAACAAACATTACAAAATTTTGATAATCGAGACCTATAAAAGACAAGTACACAATAGACAATGCAAAATTAATTTTAATCATGACCTCAAAGGACAATGTCGATGGCTACATTTGGCTCAATCCTGTAGTCATGTCAAGATTCATAGTGGTGTCCACCTGAACAACATATTTAAATCATGAATTGAAAACTTGTATATACATAAACTATTTTGATCTATATTTAACTTGACTATAAATTTATCGAACATAAGCATTTACATTAGATGTCTGACGCATATCCAGTGTCACTAATGAGTCAAGACATAAATGTGATGTGACATGAGACAATCCAAAATCCTACAATTGCAAAAAAGTATAAGCACGAATAGAAGTTGTACATAAATTACTAAGCATATAAACACTTTAAATTAATGAATGTAAAACATACTACAAGTATATGAGGTTGAGTCTCAGAGACCAGTGGGGCGGAGCACGATGAACTGTCGACCAAAGTATTACATGAAGCACCCTACAAAATTGCAAAAAATATATCAAACAGATCATCAATTCAAGTTTTAATTGTTTAAACTTTAAATGTACTTATCTATGTATCTAAATGAAAGTGCATACCATGAACGGGTGGTCGAGATCTCGAGGTGTGGAGGTGATATGATGACGGTCACTGAATGACCCAATGTCAAACCTCCTCTACTCATCAAAAATCCAAATGGTATGGTTGATGTGTATAAATATGTAATTTAATATTGTACTGTAAATTAAATAATTAAATTTACCTCTGCAAGATGATCGTCGTCTGCACATAGAAAATCAACATATGATGTGATCTCATCTCCAACATCACCATGTGCGCCACCGTCAACATCATCATATCCACCATGGACAGCACCATCACCGTTAGGCTCACTCTAGGGACCCCTACATATATCCCCGCAGCTCGTGAAAACATGTGTTATGCTAGGGGCAACCCTCGCCTAGGTCATCTGCTCTAACAAATTTTCTGAAAGGGCACTCAATGAACCAAGAGCTGAGTGCACTACTCGATGGTGGACAAGTGCAAGCACTACTGGAGCAAGAAGAGGAACAAGGGGCTCATTCAACACACAAATTCTAGCTCTATCACTCAATTTGGCCCCTGTCCTACTCTGTGGCATACCCCGACCAACCCCCTGGAAATCTCTCGTATCAAAGTAATTGGGTGTCCTACCTAGTTCAAATTCAGCCCATAATTTTTTCAAAAAATATAGGGGGACCTCATGATTGGCGTGTGGTGAATGGTCAAATACCATCTACCACCACTCCCAAAAATGTACATCTATCTGCGGACGCTGACACCATCTAATAGAAATACGTGGCTTCTTGCCAACATCTCCTCACTCGTTTTAGGGTTCACAAAATAAGGTGGACTATAATTTTTTCAAAAAATATAGGGGGACCTCATGATTGGCATGAGGTAGATGGTCAAATACCATCCACCACCACTCCCAAAAATGTACAACTATCTGCGAGTGCTAACACCATCTAATAGAAATGCGTGGCTTCTTGCCAACTATCTCCTCACCCGTTTTAGGGTTCACAAAATAAGGTTTCAACTCATTTTTGGTAATTGTTAAATCATTGACCTCTTTATAAGAGAGGTCGTCAGCATAAAATGCACGCATGGGGTTCCTCCATGACTGGTAATTATCCAACTCATAGTCTAATGACTACACCGAATCTAAAATGTCTTGCATGCTATCTGCAAGGCATAGTAGCTGGGGAGGTGGATGAGGCTCACGTCTAATGTTATTAATGTCTTGTGTGATGGAATTTAAATTTCTCCTAATGTTCTCCCTCAACTCTGCAGGAGTGGGTGGAGGTGGTGGAGGTGGCGGTGCCTGCTGAGCTAAAAGCTCCTCAATATCAATATCATCCATGGATATATAATCTGCAAATGTATACAAACATGAAAATTTACAATTACTATATAATTTATATTTTACCTTACAAAGATCTAATTTAGACTTATAAATATCAATTTAAAAACACGAAAGAGAGAGAGAGAGAGAGAGAGAGAGAGAGAGTGTGTGTGTGTGTGTGTGTGTGTGTGTGTGTGTGTGTGTTAGGTCTTATTATGTCTTATTAATAATGTTAGGTCAAGTAATAGGTCCTAAGGGTCCTATTACGTCTTATTAGGTCTTAAGGGTGGACTATTACGTCTTATTAGGTCTTAATTTTGTCCTAAATTAGGTCTTAATACGTCCAATTGGTCCTAATTGGTCTTAATAGGTCATGTTAGGTCTTATTAGTATGTATTAGGTCTTATGAGAGAGAGAGAGAGAGAGAGAGAGAGAGAGAGAGAGAGATCATATTAGGTCTTATTATGTCTTATTAATAATGTTAGGTCAGGTAATAGGTCCTAAGGGTCCTATTACGTCTAATTAGGTCTTAACGGTGGACTATTACATCTTATTAGGTGGACTATTAGGTCATAATTGGTCCTAATTGATCTTAATAAGTCCTATTAGGTCTTGTTAACTTGCATATTAGGTCTTATAGGTCCTATTAGGTATTATTGGTCATATTAGGTCTTAATAGGTCTTATAGGACCTATTAGGTCTTAAGTGGTCTTAAGGGTCCTATTAGTATGTATTAGGTCTTATGAGAGAGAGAGAGAGAGAGAGAGAGAGAGAGAGAGAGGTCTTATTATGTCTTATTAATAATGTTAGGTCAGGTAATAGGTCCTAAGGGTTCTCTTACGTCTTATTAGGTCTTAAGGGTGGACTATTACATCTTATTAGGTGGACTATTAGATCTTAATTGGTCCTAATTGATCTTAACAAGTCCTATTAGGTCTTAAGGGTCCTATTAGGTCTTATTAACTTGCATATTAAGTCTTAATAGGTCTTATAGGTCCTATTAGGTATTATTGGTCATATTAGGTCTTAATAGGTCTTATAGGTCCTATTAGGTATTATTGGTCATATTAGGTCTTAATAGGTCTTATAGGACTTATTAGGTCTTAAGTGGTCTTAAGGGTCCTATTAGTTCGTAGTGGGTCTTTATTAGTCTTAATTGGTCAAATAATAGGTCCTCTAATTGGTCTTATTGGTCACATGTTAGGTCTTAATTGGTCATATTAGGTCTTATTAGTGTGTGTGTGTGTGTGTGTGTGTGTGTGTGTGTGTGTGTACCTAGGGTTTTCAATTGTGTCTAGGTTTATATTTTTTTTTTCTACCTAGGGTTTCTTGTTTTAGTTGTGTTTAAGTTTACGTTTTAGTTTTCTACCTAGGGTTTTAAGTTTTGAAATTTTTATTGTTTTCTACAATAATTTACAAAGTAAAATAAAACTAAACATAACAATTTTTTTAAATCCTATTAAAAAAACAAACTTTAAACATTAAACATAATACATATTGAACATTAGATATTAAACTAGTTAAAAACAACAATAAATTACAATTTTAATGAAAAACATAATAATAAATAAATAAAAAACAACAATATGTACCTAGAATCGGAAAAACAACAGTAAGGGGGCCGACGGTAGCTCTCAAAACGGGCACCCGTCTTCAGCAAAACGTGATCCCGTTTTGCAAGTTGTGAAAATGAATAGCAAAACAGTTTTTTTTTTTAAATTTAAATACTTTTAAAAAAAGGGTGCTCATTTAGATCCAAGCACCCGAACCTAAACAGGCACCCATTTTGTAAACGGGTGCCTATTTTATATTCACAGCTTGAGCACCCTGTTTCATTTGCCAATTTTTTTTAGTCGCGGACTTCCGCAGAATTGGCACCCAACTTAGTGCATGTGCCCCCATCAATCTAACTTGGGTTATCGATGGGAGATTTTAGGCCCATTCCGTCAGTCTATGTTATGTCAATAGCTTTCATCGAGGTAACATTACTCTTGTTTCGCCGATGAAAAATCTTGTATGTTTTCATTATCGGCATAACTCACATGTTCGCTAGAAGATTTTGGGCCCATCCCGATTACCAATGTTATGATGATAACTTCAATCGGGGTCACATTAAGATTGTTTTGTCGAACAAGTAAATGTTCGTTGTTTTCGCTGCCCCGCGAAATTTGATCGCTCTGAATTTCGTCATGGTCTAGCGAATAAATTTAACATGTGCACTATTGTAAGTGCGCAAGTACGCGGTCGAAAGCATCATGTGTTTTATGTGTCGTCGGTCCCAATTACCTTGTTTTCAATAAGTTCGAAGCAACAATCATCTTTTTCGAGATCAACATCTGAGATTTAATCGTCATTCCGCGATTAAATATAAGATGGACGAAATGTCAAGTGCGCACTTGCAGGCAGGGGAAACGATTTTGTGTTTTCGACATCGGCATAACTCAAGTAATCGCTGGAAGATGTTGAGCCTGTCCCGATGGGCAATGTTATGCAAGCAACTTCTATCGGGGAAACATTAACATTGTTTTGTTGAACATGTAAGTGTTGTTTGTTTTCAGCCCATGAAATTTCAACACTCCACATTTCGTCCCACTTGTGCGAATCAATATAAGAAGTAGAATATTGTTAGTGTGCAGGTCTACAGTCGAAAACATCAAGTGTTTTTTGTGTAGTGGGTCCCAGTTACCTTATTTGCAAGAAATTTAAGCGGCGATCATCTTTTTAAGATCAACGGCTGAGATTTAATCACACGTGCATCTAGATGAAGCGATATCTGACACGTCTTTTGTACCATTTTTTACGGTTTTTACCATACTAGTATGTAACACAAGCATGGACGATTTGCATGGAGCTTAGCTAGTGCCCATCAAATGTAACATGTCAAACTGTAAGTGTATAAAATAGATCATCAAATGTCTGCATAGATGACCTGGCACCCTGGGACTCATCACGACGGCTCATCACTAAGTGATCCTTTGAGTGACTCATGCTCTGAAGGATATACCAATCCCTACAGAAAAAGCGATATATATGTTAATGTTTGCAGATTTAGTTAGAAAAATTTAATGTTTATATATATATATATATATTAAAATGCGATAAGTGTTGACATTAAGTAGCTACAAGAGATATCTTTCACTCATATATGTATGTGATAGTTGTCTCTGTGATATGGTTATGATCTTCCTCTCTACGTGATGTGTTTTGTTGTTGCCTATTCATTCAAATATTTATCTACATTCTTTGATATTGCTTCATCTAGATGCCAGTTGTATCTCTCTTAACATTAGTGATTATCCTCTCTTTGAAGACAGAGTTCAAGACTATGAAGAGTTTTACTTTCATTGATAGACGGTTCCACAAAATGAAGTCACTTTTTTGTGTAACGACAGTTGGTTCATTTGTCACGACGGACTAAACATGTAGAGTTCGTTGTTTTGTGTTATGTGATGTTCATTATAGTATTGAATTCGTTGTTGGTCTAAGGTTATTGTTCGAAGGCTATTCTTGTGTTTTGGGACAATCGTTAATATTCAGT